>JTLS01000681.1:0-14936 GCA_000826855.1 Basidioascus undulatus
CAGTGCCCCCTCTCTCCCTCTCCCCCTCCCTCCACTCGCCCCAAAAGCCTTCAACACATCCCTCATCTCCCTCCGACTCTCCTCGAGCATCTTCCGCAGCTCCACAATCTCCCTGTGCAGAATCTCCTGGTTTCTTGCGAGCTTGTGGTTGCTTAGGTCGCCCGCTGTCATTCCCGCCCCTGCCACTCCCCCTCCACCAGCGCCGGGGTAGCCGGGGACTTGCGGGTTTGAGTGCGAGTGTGTGAGGAGAGGGGGCGGGGAGGACATGCGCTCGGCCGGGAGGGCGGGGGACGCGGACGGCCCCGCGGCGGGGCCAGTCGGGATGAGCGAGTGCGTGGGCGGAGGGTACGAGTGTGGGGCGTGTGGGTGGGACTGGCTGTGCTGCGGGAGGCCGTCGGAGGAGGGCGTGTGGGGACGAGAATGGGCGGGGGCAGGGTTGGCAGCCTGTTTGGGACGGAGTCGGTGAGTCAACTTCGTTGGCCAGGGCAAACGGGAAGAAATACAAAGAAAGCGTACCTGATGCGCAGTGATCGCGTCCCACACGATCGCGAACTGCCGGCCCAGAACGAAGGACGGTAGGGCGATGAGGAGCAGGCCGAAGACGAGGAGTGGAAGGGTCACGAGCCGGCCGATCGCCGTGCGCGGTATGACTTCGCCGTACCCGACCGTGGAGACCGTCTGTGCGCGTTACCCATCTCGAATCAGTCCGGCGCGCTCTCATGAGATCGCCACTGCGGAAGACTAAACGCACAACAAGCACGAACCTGCGAGCCCGGGCATCAGCGCGTGCCAGATGGAGTGAATCAATGAGAGAAGGATTTACCAAGCAGCGGCTGGAATGCTGTCGAACGCGCTGGGGTCCCCCTCGGGCGTGATGAACATCTCGAGGGTGTCGTCCCAGCTGCCGCGCTCGAGGAAGTAGAGCACCGTGGCGAAGAGGACGACAGCGGTGACGACAAAGAAGAGGAGCGCGAGGAGCGCGTCGGAGGAACGCTTGAAGGCGAGTACCATCACCTGCGGACGGGAGGTGGAAAACGCTCAATTGGGAAGAGCGACGGGAAAGAGGGAGAAGGAAAGACTGACTTCGATAGTCAGCACCACGCGCGAGGAGTCTGATATTGGCGCATGCGGGCAGGTGAGCGACCAGCTGGGGATACTGGGCAGTGAGAGGCAGGAGTTGAACGACGCACAGCGGAAAGCCCTGAAGACGCGCAGAAGTCGGAACACGCGGAGGATAGAGAAGCGGAAGAAGTCGGTCTGTTCGTGAGAGGAGAGATAAGCGCATGTGGAAGTAGTAACCCGAAGCGGAGAACGGACTGTGTCGGCCTGGAAGACGATCTCGAGGTAGTAAGGCAGGATGGCGGCGAGATCGACGAGGCCGTAGAAGCCTGAGCGTGCGTTGGGTGTCAGGTGAGGCTTTCAAACTCACTGAACCGACGACACGTACTCTTAATCCACTTGATCAGCATGCCCTGTCAAGCCCAACCACGTCAGTTTCTGCTGTCCCCCCTCTTCGCCCACATCCCGCGTGCGCAGCTCACCCAGTTGTCCGAATGCGCCATGACCCTCGCGAGGTACTCCACCGTGAACAGCGCGACGATGGCAGTCTCGAGCCCGAACCACACGCGGCTCTCCGTGCCGCGAAAGTCCGGGAGGGTCTCGACGGTAGTGAGGGCGGCAGAGAAGACGATGAGGGCTGTGGAGACGACGTGAATGAGGAAGGCGTTGGAGGAGGAGGAGGGATTCTCGAGGAGAACATAGAGGTCGCGCTTCCATCTACATGAGAGCTCGGGTCAGTTTTCGAAACAAGGGACAGATGGAAAGGCGAAGGAGGAGTGAGACGCACCTCCGCCGAATGAGATGAGCCTCGTCCGTCTCCCCCCAGAAATCACTCCAGTCCGTGATCCTTCCCAGCGCCCCCCCAACGCCCGCACTGTGCCCTTGCCCGTGCTCGGCGCCTCGATCCCGCTCGTCCTCCTCCGTGAACCGGAACTTCGGCAGGGATGCGGACGCGGGGCTCGTTGCCGCGTCATAGTCGAAGAGGAGGTTCGCGCGGGACTGGGACGCGTGCGACGCGTATGGCCGTGTAGAGCCACGACGGGACTGTGGTTGTGGCGGGTAGGAGGTGCTGGGAGGTGAAGATGGAGATGATGCCCGGCGCTTGCCCCTGCGCACCGGCGGGAGAAGTTAGACGTCAATGAATTGAATGATCAGTGAGCGTGAGGGGGACGAAGCGTACTTGTCCCGTGGCGGCGGCGGTGGAGGGGAGGGTGAGCGCGATGGACTGGCCATGGGAGATGCGGATGGTCGTGGTCGTGAAGAGAAGAGCGTCCAGCAAAACGGGAGGAGAGGAGGGCAGGGCGGGGAGAAGGCGCGCGCAGCCAGGGTGGAACAAGTCGCGTCGTTCCGATCGACGCGCTCGGTTTAGGGCCCGCCGGACGCCACGCCCAACTCGTCCCGATGGCCCCCATGCAACGGGTACTCTTTGAGATTTTAGAGTGTTTTTCTGGCACGCCGATAGGATCTTTTACAGCGGCCATCGAACGTGGTGGTTCACGATCATTCTTCTGAAGGCAGGTCTTATGAAACACCTTCAATTAAAGGAATATCTCCTCAATGGGGTAACGGCTAACCCATGTCGCTTTCATTTCGAGCGCCGACAAGCCCCGGGTTCGACTCCCGGTTGGGGAATATATTTCAAGGGTAACTCTTTTTGTCCTCTTCGGCATTGTGACACGCAGCATCACATCACAGAGAGTAGAGTGTATGTAGGGAAAGAACTTTCACAGACGGGCACTCGTAATTGGCTCACTGGTCCAATACCCCAAGTGGGTGTGCGTGTGCAGAAGGGTGATGTGAATAATTACAGGTAAGAGAGACAAGAGCCTGAATCCCCTCCTAAATTCCCCGTCAAAAGGCGCTAAGCTAAAAGGGCGAAAGGCAACAAAACCAGTCCTTCCAAAAGTCCTCCACCACTTGTGCGTCTCCCACCTTCACAGGCACAGTGAGCAAGGTGAAATGCAGTCTGGCTGTTGTAATGAATGAGCATTGTAGGTTTACTTGATGATGGAATCAAAGCGGTTCTCCATGCCAGGTGGGTGGTCAAGCCTGACTTTGCAGATTTATGTTTGTGGTTGTAAATCATCTCTCCAAGGCTGGCCCTGCTACCATCATGCATGCTCTGCAACTGCTCTACACTGGTTTGTTGTGTCCTTCTGGTAATTTCCAGGCCGAATGAGACCTCTGTGGCTGCCATTGCAGGCAGCCTCTGTGTTAACAATCAAACAAAAGGCAGCTTGCAGGGTGGCTTGCACCTTCAACCACTTTCCAAGGCAGGGCTCAACCAGTGGGCCTCTGCAGCTCCCAGGAGTCCAGCTTGTCCTAGACCTTCAACCTCTCTCCATAAACTGTACTGATCACTTACCATGTGTCATGTCTCACTGTTTAGAAATCCCATTGACAAGCCAGGGGTGATGAGCATTGCAGGACTTCATCAGCTGTAGGCATGCCAGGTGGATGAGGTGGAAGATGTTGCCAAAGGGGATACTAACCCTGTTGAAGTGCCTGATGTTCTTGGTGAATGTGTGTCAGAAGAACTGAAATCACTAAGGTGTTACTGACAGAAAAAGGTCACTAAGAGAGAACTGAGATTGAAGAAGTGAAGAAGTGAAAGACCAAAGGACTGAAGGACTGAAGGGTTGAAGTAAAGGTTGAAAGGAGTGAATCAGTGAATTTCTGAAGGACTTGAAGTATTTAAGGTTTGAAGAACTGAGGGATTGAAGGATTGAGGCACTGAAAATCTGAAGGAATGAATGATGGAAGGACTGAAGGACTGAAGGGGCAAAAGATTGAAGGATTGAAGAAGTGAAGGGCTGAAGGGCTGAAGCAGAAAACTTTTGAAGGACTGAAGGGACATCCACTGAGATGTCCACTGAGATGTCCACTGGCATGTCCAGCAGCATGCCCACTGTTGTGTCCACTGAAATAGCCACTGGGATATCCACCTTGCAGGTGGGATGGACAGACACTGCGTGGTCTTGGAGTGGCCTTCCGGTTCATACATACCTACCTTCCTTCCTACCACGCAGCCACCTATTTTATGCGGTGCAGCTTGGGATGCGGCAGTGACACTGTTCTGTCATGAACACTTTTTGGTCAGTGACAGCTTTCCGTCATGGACACTTTTCTGTCCAGGTGACATAGTTAACTCTGTCTAGATTATATGGTAAAGAGCAAGTTCCAGCCATCTCCACATAGCTCTATACATGGCAAGCAGACATACACAAGCCCGGTCCAGTTGGTAGAGGATGATCTTTTGGGTTGCTGGGTTGGAAAAGGCAATGTGTCCCTTGAAGTTGTGTTGGTGAGTTCCTTCCCTCGATTATGAACTTCGCGACCCGCGGTGCCTTTAACACGCACCGTGTGATGAGGGAGGTGCTGCCTGTGACTGCGCTACTGTCCATGGCTGCTGTGGGCCTCCAACCAGGAGTTGGCACCCTTATCACAGCTGCATGGGGGAGACAGCGAGGCTGATCCAACACTAACGCACGGCGAATCTCATAAAGGGGACAGTGGTGCTGAGCAGCTTGAGTACAGAGAGCGCGTTATCGGGCGGTCCGGACACGAGCGACACAACGCAAGGTCTCGTTCGACTTGACGAAGCCTAGCGGCTCACCAATTCCGCCCCAAGCCTTTATTCTGCTCTGATCTTCGAGGTGTTGTTGCCATTGCAATGCACTGTCGTTGCGGTCGGTGTCCATTGCTATAGCGCTGAACATTGCCCCGCGCAAGCATTTTGTTGTTCGCAACGTTGCCATGTCGTGTGAATGACATGAGCGTGCGGTGGCCCGGACAGGACGCGCAACCGGCGGCGGTGGGGCGTTTGAAATTGACAGTCCCGCGCCGCCCCGCCCTCCGGCGTCGAATTCGTCGAGCTGTCGATCGACGAGCCGAAGTTTCTTTAGCGTCGGTTATTGGAATGATGGAGCTCAACGACCAGTAAAAAACGAGGAAAGACCTAGTGAGAGTTCGAAGCGATTGTCCATGAAAATTGCGCCAGGCATTGGCGCCTCTTGTCGCTCCACCTTCAGCACCTCGGCTTCCTCGGCCCCATGCTGACTTGATTTGATGAGTTCATTCGCTTTTCACAGTCTCTTCGTCGGGAACTCCGAATATTATTGGGCTATAGGCTCCAGCAGATGTGGCTCATGATCGACACCGCCGCGACGGGACGGAGCCGGGGATCTGGCGATGCTTTCTTTGCGCACATCGGAGGACGACACACATGATGACCCTCCCTCATGTTCTCTGTTCGCTCTGCCTCCTAATCTCCTCCTCCCCCACGCTGCTGAGAGCAGTAGCAGATCGTATACGCCCCTCACGCCCCACATCCCACTAATTTCCCCGTACCCAATAATTCCTTCACAATAATCCGCTCAGCTCTGCGGCCACGCCTGCTCTTCCTCTTCCCTCTCGAAAACGCCCTAGACTCAAAGTCCAAAAGTCGACGACACGATGCTGTCCCTGCGCAAGAAGCGGTCCTCCTCTTCCCCGCCCTCATCATTCCTGCAGTCCATGTCGACCTCCAAGTTCTCCTCGGCAGCCTCTTCCACCTCCTCCGTCTCCGCATCCTCTCGCTCCTCCCCGCCCACCCCACCCGCGACGCCCAAGCTCCCAAAGTCACGCTCCCCCTTCTTCCGCCTCACCGTCTCCGCGTCGACCGTCCTCCGCCTCCGCGTCCACATCGACAATCCGCGCTCCCGCGCTGCACCGTTTCATGTAGAAATTGCCGCTGGCGCGTCGGTTGCGCAGCTCAAGGCGGAGGTCATTCGCGTTGAGCGCATGAGGGGGAGGGGCGACGTGCTGGATGAGATGGTGAGGGGCCGGGGGGAGGACATAGATTTGGGGAGCGTGAGGGCGTACAAGGTGTCTTCTTCCTTTACAGCTTGTCTTCTCCGTTCGTCTTTCGCTTATGAGCTCCCCTCCCAGACTGCCATCCCCTGGGACGCCTGGGCCGAGTCCCGCCTATTCAACACCTCCCCCGACACCGACCGGCCCGTCTCCCTCCTCGTCCACTTCCCCTCCCAGCCGCTCGAGAACGACGACGCCCTCATCGGCGAGGTCTTCCCGCACGGCGTAGACGACAAGAAGACTGCCAGCGGGCGGCCGGAGATCCACATTGTCGTCAAGCTACTTCCCTACGGGCCTGGTGCGTTCTCGCTCCCTCCCCAGATCCATTTTTTCGGGGGACAGGGCAAGACTGATGCGAACGTGTTGGGGGCGGACGACCAGAAACCCTCACTATGCTCGTCGGGTTTGAGGACACCCTCGACTGGCCCAACCCACCCGCGCCGCTCATGGTCGACGCGTCCCCGGACTGGACCGTGTCCAAGCTCAAGCGCCGGCTGCTCGACCTCGACGGGCGGGAAGTCCCTCCGAAGTCAGCCATGCTGTACGCTGTGCGTGCGCATCTTTCTTTCCCTCCCTTGCCTCGTTCAGCTCGCTCACCCTTTCCTCCCCGCAGGTCGACATCCCGTACCACCCCACCTCCTCCTCCACGCCTTCCCCCGGCCCCCAGCACCGCACCGCGCGCACCCCCCTCCGCGCCACGCACCTCCCGCTCTCCTCCTTCTTCGCGCCCTCCCCGTCCCTCGCCCACTACTCCGTCACAGTCTACCACTCCTCCTCCGTCATCCCGCCTCGGCACAAGTACCGCGCCGCCCCGGCCCGCTTCGTCTGGCCCCACCCGGGGGCGCCCGCGCGTGTGCCCACGGGCCCAGGAGAGCGCATCCTCAGGCGCTGCGAGAGCTGGACGACGCGCGTGGTTGTTTGTCCTCTGCGGAAAGCCGCGAGCGCGGTCGACCTACGCAAAAAGGCAGCCGCCGCGCCTCCTCTCCAACAACAGCCGAAGCTCGAGCTCCTCCCCCAGCTCGATATCCCCTCCCTCACGCTCGACCCCGCCTCCCGGTCCGCCACACCCACACTGGGCAAAGCTCTGCGCACAGCAGCCCAGCCGTCATCGTTCCGCCCTGGTGCAGTGCAGCGCGAGCGCTCGAGCAGCTCCGCGGAGGACTCGGACGCGCTCCAGACGCCCCCCGACTCGCCGTTGGGGACGCCGAAGCATGCGGGCGGAGCGAGGATCGCTGAGGGCGAGAGCA
Organism: Basidioascus undulatus; assembly: GCA_000826855.1. Taxonomy (NCBI): domain Eukaryota; kingdom Fungi; phylum Basidiomycota; class Geminibasidiomycetes; order Geminibasidiales; family Geminibasidiaceae; genus Basidioascus; species Basidioascus undulatus. Next base: position 7,158 of record JTLS01000681.1, read on the forward strand.
TTTTGCTTAGGCCTGGGGCGGAGGGCACGGACGCGGCTGTGAGGCTCGCCATGGCGCTTGCGAGCTTGGACGAGGTCGGGAGCCGGCACTGATGTCCCTCTTTCCTACTATCCTTCGATCTTCGTTTTCGATTCTGAACATGCTTCGCGGACAGTTACGATCCACCACGGTCCTTACTTTTCTTGGACGTCCTCACGCCTTCCATCACCGAATTAATTCACATTCATTGCACATACTCGCTTCCCCTCACGTTCGTACGACACCCCTCCCGCAGTTCACGGACTCTTCATGACCACCTTCTCTCTACGCTCTTCGCTCTTAATTTACCATATAATCTCTTTTACCATCGCCGTTATTAACACCCTATCTATCCATCTCCCCTTCATGCATTCAACACACTGTACACATAAGCCGCCAGCTTATACCTTCGCTTTGCTTGCCCATACCCTTCGGTTCACTTCACATTCAACCTATACATTCCTTAGTAACATCATTTCGCCGGGAGCGCTAGATTCATATATCGCTTTGGGCCGTTTATGTTGGCGGTGAACGGCAGTGACACTTATCGTCTCCGAGGACGGTGCTGCAATAATGACTGCGAGGTTACGCTGGCAGCATCGCGCAGGAACCATATACATCGGAAGGGTCACTTGCCTCTCTCCACGAAGCCCTTCTCGATCAGCGTCTTTGACAGCCCCCTCCGTCAGTCCTACCATGTGAAAGCAAAAATTGGGGGCACTTGCCTCGAGAACAGTAGCGGCAGACGAACGTCGCGAGGTGGTCGCCGACATTGATTTGGACAGCTTCAAGGTGTAAGCCCCAATCCAGCGTCGTCCCAGGACTGGCAGGAAATAAATGAACCCAAGGACGCTCAGTGCAGCTCAAAATCATCATCAACGGCAATCTTGCGAACACTCACCGGCCATCAAGCGTTGCCCGTTTCCGACGCTGTACCAACACTGCCCGAGCACCGCGCTTGAGGACGACCTCGTAAATCTTGAGCGTGATGGTTCCCAACTGCCCGGCGCGGGGTACCCGAAACGATAAGAGAAGAACTCTCCCTCCCCAGCGCCCTGCCCCTAACTAGCACCGTAGCAGAGGTTGGGGTCCTTGTGGTCGACTACGACCTCGTCGAAAAGCATGCTGTTGACGTACACCCGCCCGACGGTAGAGCATCGCTACTGCTTCCTATGCACGTCCTCCCAGTAGACTGTAAATCTCTGAGAAAGCGTTCCGTCCCCACCGTATAGAGAATTATTGCCGAGGAATATGCAAACTTGCAGAGGCCGTACCCTGCTCACCTTAGCAGGAGGATTCGACCCAGCATCTCATTCTTGGTCCTGCCAATTCCTCCTCGCCATGTTCCTTCAACGATTCGGCAACGGCTTCGCCGCCATTGTCTTGTGCGAAGTACTGCCGTGTGTCAATGTGCCGAATCTGCGTCTGCGTTGAGAGACGCTCACCGGGCTGGATCCACGCTTGGAATTGGCGCTCGATCGAAGGCATGAGCTCTCCTGGTCCAGATGTCCACAATTGCTAATGGCGAAATAGAGGGAAACTGAGAGTGCGAAGATGCTTTCTCGCTACTCAAGTGCTGATAGGAACGAGCGAGGACGTGCGAGGTTGCGGGTGAAAGCGCGAGCGTCTTTGTCAATATGAATGCGCTCGGGTCCCCTTCGCCAAACGTCGGGGATCAATTACTTGCGCGTTTACTTCAAGCTTGTTCGAGCTGTCCGCGATTGCGATCTGCTCAAGTCGTATTACATTCCTCTTTTCTTTCCGATGGCTTCTGCGCGGACAGCGAGAGGGTCTTCGGACAAGATCGTACAGGCGGAAAGGCGGTGTCGCACTCAGGGACCCATCACAAACCCTAAGACAGCGATCAACCGACAGTAGCGAACAATCCGGTAGAGAGCAAACAAACGGATAGGAAACTGCGTTGAGATTTCAGACTCGCCGCCCGCCTGGCATCTTCATGACCCTCAACTCAGCAGCGACCCCGATTGACTTCCAACGGTCTACCGTAGCGGCGTGCATCTGCCATGCACGGCGACGCGACAGCGTAAAGCAAATTCGCGCGGTGAGCAGCAAACGACCAGGATAGCTACAGTGCGTTCTCCGCCGTCTGCTCCACCGAGCCAGCATCAGCAACGTCACGCTAGAAAGGGAGAGCGAAAGCGGAGGTGACTGCACCGCAAGTCAACTTTGACGGGGTTTCAGTCGTTCCTTCACCTGGAACAGTGAGCGTGCGGGCAAGCCGTCAGGTCTACAGTAGCGTGCAAGTCAGCAACGCTTCCATGGCGATTAAATGGATACGTACAACTTCAAGTGCGCAGGGGAAGCGCTTGATTCTCAGGATACCGACTTGACGTTCGTCACGGTAGGCTGGCACGAACGCTTGTGTTGGGGCCAGTCCCTGCATCAGCGACGCGGGGGCTCAGCAAAGTCATCCCCTTCGGCCCACGGCACGATACGCACGCTTTCTGATGCTCTCCTAAACAGTACTGCATCCCATGGCAGCGTACGCAGCGCTTCCTTCCGCGCTCTTTCCAGCCGGGAAAACCGCACCAACGCCCATCGCGCACGAGCGTGATCAGCCGGCTCCACGTCGGGGCGATGGAGGGCTGGAACCCCGGCACCGTAGCGGTTGCAGCGTTGAGCGCGTCGCGAGTGAGGAGGACGGACGGCGCAAGCTCGCCGGAGGAAAGGTCGAGAACGTAAGGAGCGGAGAGGTTGCGCAGCTGGGGGTCGCGGCGGAGGTGGCGGTTGAACTCGATAAGTATGCAGCGATAGAACGCTAGATAGGCCAGGCGAGCGAGCTAGCTTGGAGCGAACTGAACAGGTAAAGGATGAGAAGATGAAAGTAGACGCACTTTGACACGAAGAGTTCGTTTGCGTCCACAAACCGACACCGCTCAGCAAGCCCCAGAGATTGGCCGGGACCCACCGGTGCAGAGCGCGCCGGGTGTCCTGCGCCGCATCAAGAACGGTCGCGAGTATACATAGCCCCTCGCGCATGACGAGGGCCGGCGGCTCTCGGCCGCTACGCAGGCCGTCGCTGCGCTCAAGCTCGTCCAGCAGCACCGCCAGCGCCGCGTCAAGCGCCGCCGTGTGACCGACCGCGACCTGGAGAAAGTCTCGGAAGTCATCCCCACGGTACGCGTCGATGAGCGAGCGGAGAAGGGACAAGAGCGACCATCTGCCGCCGGTCCAGGGCTGGCACGTCAAGCACATCGCGAGATGGTCGAGGATGTGCCGTGCGGGCGCGACGGAGAGCAAGCGCTGAACGTTTAGCATGGGGTATGCGGGGTCCTCCGTTTCGTGTGCAAGCTGCGTAAGCGCGCTGGTCGGTTCGTAGAGGTGTCGACAGATGGCCGACATGTGGAGCCAGATCGTCGTGAAGAGCGGTAAAGCGTTGGGGAGGGACACGAACTGGTGCGAAGGAGATTATAAATACGAGCCAGTGGAAACTGCGAGGGAAATGCGAACGGAACGTACGTTCGCGGTACCGAAAAGCGATTCATCGCCTCCCTGAAGACTATAGTCACTCCTAGGCGCAAGCTTTCCGCCCATTCCGCCTCGGACGCGAGCGCAGCGCGCTCGTCCCAAAGCTTTGGTAGACCTACTGTAGATTAGAGAAGGTTCACGGAGGACACTTAGACTAAGTGGGAATTAGCTTACACGTTCGACAATGCCCGGACAGGCGTCCAACAACGCTTGAGCGGTGTCCTTCGACGCCTTCCAGCCTGCGTCGTCCGTCTCGACGAGCGTGACGAGACAGGAGAGCGACAATGCCCACGGCGGAGTGTCGCGCTGCATGACACGGTTTGAGTGGACATAATATGCACGGGAACTGCAGGGTACCCACCTCCGTGTGGCCAGGTGCCCGTCGTACAGAATAGAATCTTTCAAGCAGCGCAGGGAGAGCGCCGGCTCGCTCGAGCACTTCCTGTGAACGGCTTTCCAGTGTGAGCGTGATCCCACCGACCTTGTTCGGGTAGTCCTCCTACAACACCAGCACACACCTTGCCTTGCGCGACCTGCAGCGCAGCGCTGATCGCGACGACGATGCCCGTCGGTGTATTGTCGTCCGCGTCGGGCGCGAGCGCGCGGAGTGTCACCGACGGTTCCGGGAAGCGGATTACACGGGCGGCGGCGGCCGCCATCTTCGGATTGGAATAGGGATCGGAAGAGTTATCGTTGTTCGTGGGCATGGCGTTGATGGAGAAGGTTGGTGATCGCAAGAACGCGCAAAGACGCGTCGAGCAGGCGTCGAGGAATTGCGAGAGATATGCTCTTACGTGGAGCGGCAAACAAGGAACTGTACCAGATGTCATTTTTCTCACAAGAGGTAAGTCTTTCACTTCTAAAATACTAAGAAATGACCCTTGAAGCTTGCTTTTGTAACAAGTGCCCACTTGGTGGCCACGATGGTTGGCGATCTCCGTGGGTGCTTCGTGCTTCGCTGCAGTGTGGGGTGCTTTTCGAAAGTGCACATCTGCTTCTCGTAGATAATAATGCCAAAAGACCTGCAAAACTCTCAGTCGGTCTGGGGGACCACGGTCAGAAGCGGTGGCTGAGCAACAGGCCGCACTGCTTCGACAGCCTCAGGCTGCACTCTGACAGTGCCTTCCTGTGACAACGAGAGGCTCAAAGGCGCACAGATCTACCATAGATATGGCGACAGTAAGAAGTTCTCGACAAAGCACGGCGGGAGTGGCAAGCGTCGGCGCGGCCTTGAACGGCCGCTCGGTGCTCACTATCTTGCCGATGCAACACCGCTACCAGAACAGGATTAAGCCAGGACACGGTTACGCAATTGATCAATCGATGTCTTCGAGCTCCGCTTCCTTGAAGCGAGCCGTCAGACCGTCCACCCCGCCGCCCGCATTTTCCTTCCCTTTCTGGAGATCCGTGTGCCGATCCGTCCCCGCCGCCAGCCAGTCTTCTAATTGCGGTTCACTCTGCTCTTCCTCCTCGTCTCCCTCATCCTCCTGCTCCCACACCTGCCGCAGTTCCGCCATCCGCCCCTGCGCGCTTATTCTTCTTCTTCTTGTCTCTCTTCTTCTGCTTCGGCTTGGCCTCCGGCTCCTCGGGGATCGGGTAACCGCAATCGGCAGTGTCCGGGATCTCCCCAAAATACTGCAAAGTGGCACACAGTTAGGAAGAACCCGCTCTGAAATTGGGCTGTTCTGGGAACGATGAGAGTACGCACGATTCGGTACCCGGCACGTGGATGGGGTAAGCAGAAGGCGGGATCAGTACCGGGCAGTTGGGCGCGTCCTTCATGCCCCGAGGAGGATCCTGGCAGCATAGAGATCCAGCGATCGTTCACGCTGGGTCAGCCCAACGCGCTTACCGATACGCCGCCCTTCAACACGCAATCGAAGTCGAATATAATCTTATATAAGCTGGTAAGTCAGCAGCGTGCAGATCGTAGTGGGTCGTACGAGACGTCCGCACGAAGCGCGAACTCACCTGCTTCATCGCATCCACCTCCCTCTCTAACCCCCGAACTTCCCTCCCGCCCGCGTTCGCGCCCCGCACTATGCGCTGACGAATCTGCACCTCCTTCTCCTGCTTCTTCTCCTCCCTCTCCACGATCTCGCGCACGAGGGCGACCGCGTGCGCCTTCCAGTTCGCGTACAGCTTGCGCGCGAGGTCGTGGTACGCCTTGCGCATGCGGTCCATGAACGTGTCGGCGAGCGCCTTCGGTAAGTCGACTCGAGACGGTCCACCATCTCGCGCACAATCCGACGGAACTTTGCACCCTCCGCGTCCTCGTTCAGCGGGTCATGGGCGGGCATGATCATGTTCACGTTGATCTGCCAGTCGCGCCATCGACCTTCAGCAATCGCCTTCTCGCTACGGAAATGAGATGCAAGTCACGTACATGCTCAGGCGCCATCTCGAGCACAATATCGTCCCCACACAAAGGACCGTCCGGGGGCCAGGAAGCGCTGGAGCCGCGTTTCCTGGTGCTCCCAGCCCACCGCCATCTTCGGCCACTTAGTCCAGAACGCGTTCTTAATTCACGCGCTCGTAGCGGTTGTAGAGGATGTTGGTCGCGTCGCGGATGATCGGCGTGAGGCGCATCGTATCCCGCAGGCCCGGCTTGGGCATGAGGAACGGACCGTCGTCCGCGACCTGAGGAAAGAAGACGCACGCGTCGATCAGCAAACGAGAGACAGCGACGGCTTTCTGCGAGCAGGAGAGGCGCAAGAGATCATAGAAATCACGCCTGTAGCGCTCGAGGACTTCCGAGCGCATGGCGATTAGAGATGTTAGGTAGTGATGATGAGAAGCGGAAGAAAGAGCGCAGAGGGACCGGCGACCTTGGGCGACCGAATTGTCGACGCTGACCGTGTAAATTGCCGACGCGTCGCCGACGCGTTCCCAGTCACTTTGGAGCACTCATCAAGCTGGTGGCCAACCGCCAGAGTAAGAGGCAGCCATGTCAGTGACACTTGAGCCATCCATCCAGTCCCCACAGATCAAACAGTCCGTTGAAAGCAGGCAAGACGCAGCGCAACAACACTCCAATCGCGAGAGAACAAGCCCTCAACCCTCCTCAACCCATCGCCCCCACCCCGCTCCTCAAATCCGTTCCACCCACCCGACCTCCCACTCCTCCCCTCCCAGATCCATCCGTCCCGCGCTCACCCCTGCCTCCCCCGGCCCGAGCTCCTCCCTCAGCGTGCGCACCGCCCATCTGGGCAAGTCGAGGCGCTCCACACCCTGCACCATCCCCGTCGACATCTCCTGTGAGGAAGCAAGGAGGCGCCAGAGGACCTTGGCCGTGCGCATTGGGCGCGAGCGCGTGGAGGAGGTGAGGGTTATGGATGGGTTGAAGAGCCAGATCTGCGCTCGAGTAGGGGTATCATCAGCACCTGTTTCTGTGAGAGTGGAAGAAAGGACGAACAAGCAGCGACTCCGCCCCCTCATCCTCGTCCGCCGCCGCAACCACAAACCTATATGATCCGTGTGCCTGGGCCGCGTCCAACATCGCAGAGAGGACATGCTGCCCGACCGAGTACTTCGGGATCCTGCGTTCCATTCCCATCCTTATCAGCACCCAGTACCCGGTCCCCGACTCGCTCGCAGAGGGACGTACGGCTCCCCCTCCCCCTCCCGGAACGGCTGCAGCGCGATCTTGTCAAGCCTGAACGTGCGCTCGGGGCCCCCACCTTCCGTCGCCAGCGCGATGCGCACGGTCCCGAGCGGGGCGCCGCACAAGCATACCAGCTGAGGGTGCAGGTCGATATCCTATCACGCATCCCACCCGTGACCGCGTCAGCACCACGGTGCGTCTCCTCACAGCGAACGAAAACAACGAAAGAAGGGAAGAACAAGAAGAAAGCGGAAAGAAACGAAGAAAAGGAAGCGGAATGTCGCCCCGCCAGTAGCCCCGCCGCTCTGAAACTCTAGCCAGGCGGAGGTGTCAAGCAGGGCGTGTTGTGTCTCAATCTTGGACGGATGGTATCGGCTCAGCAGAGCCCGGCACGTGTGCGCACGCCCCAGACCTTGCGAGAGGTCCGAGGTGCGCGCGTGCCGGGCGACCCTTGGGGATCCCCAGGAGGGGGGAGGGCGCCGGCCTTCTTTGTCGTCCGGGGGCGAACCCAAAGAAGAAGAGAAGAGGAGGGGAGAAAGAAAAAGAGAAGAAAGACAAGAAGAAAGAGTAAGGAACGGGGCTCACAGAGAACGGTCGGACCCGATCGAGCCTCATCCCTCCCTCGCCAACCAACCAGTACCCCCCCCCAACCCACACCTCCCCCTCCC
>JTLS01000683.1:0-14890 GCA_000826855.1 Basidioascus undulatus
GGGCTCGGGTGCGGCGGTGGCGGTTGGGTTGGCGGCGGCGGGCTCCGGAGTGGCCGCGGGTGCGGGGGGAGAGGTCGCGGAGGTCAAGCCTGTTCCGGTGGGCGGCGGCGCACCGGCCTGAGGGAGTTCGGTCCGTGTTCTGAGCTGTATCTGTTGGCTCCCGTCTTTGTTCGCGCACACATGTTGTTGTACTGCCGTCTCGCTCGGTGGATATGGTCGTGTTGACGCTTGTGACCGACTGCTCTCGCCGCTCATTGCGCGGTTACCTGATCCCTTGTCGAATCGACCTCGCTGTCACTGCTACCGACTCAGCTTCCCGGCGCCCGCAGACGAGGGCTGCCTTGCGAGTTTCTCAGCCTACAAGCGCTTGGGCGGAGGATGCTCGCTGAAACTTGGCTAGGAGAGTGTCTCATGGACAAGGCGCAGGCATCGAGCGCTGGCGCTGACGCTGCGGCTGTCGAGTCAGCAGGTGTGGAGTCCTTGCAGGAAACGGCGACGAGTCGCTTCATTAGTTGACTCATGGGGAGAGAGGTCTTCGACAACAACGAACTCCAGGTTCTCGACAGTCCTGCTGTAGTCGTCGACGCTGCGCTCGAAGTCCTCGCCGAGCAGTCGTTCCTCTCGCCGCCTGCGGCTGTCGCTCTCGCAAAGCTCCTCTCTCAGCAGCACGGAGAACGTCCTCGACCTCACCCGCTTTCCTGTTAACGCCACTTAGGCTGTCGAGGTGGCTTCCGCCTCTTCCTCGCGTATCATGACGCTCAACCTCGCCCTCAATCCGCATATCACTGCTTCTACGCTGATAGCACTCGAGCGCGCTCTTCCTCGTCTGCGCCGGCTCATTGTCATGGGATGCAGCAGCCTCTCAGCACTGATATCGACAGCCTCCGAGCTGAAGGGTACCTTCGGAGCATGCAGGCCTGCGCACGCGCATTCGAGTTCCGCTATCGCAAAGGCAGTGCATACGCTGACAGAAACTACCCGATGCGGTACCCGACATCCCCACCCGCTTTCGCGCTTGCTATTTGCTGTCTGGGCGGCAGTTGCAAGCCGAACTTTTCGGTGTATCGCTCCCTCACTTCTGGGCGCCCTCGCTCCCTCACTTCTGGGCGCCCTCGCTCGTCTCCGGCCTGGCCGACTATCTGAGCCCCCAGTCTTTCGAAGCACCCCTTTCGCGCAAGCCTGTCGCTCAACCCACCTACGCCAAAGCAAAATTCACAGGCCTCTCTCGCCCATACGGCGTTCCAGCTCGGGCACGATCTATTGGCGTCATCTCGGACGAGCTGCCCACTGCGGAGCATCTGTGCTGACACTTCATTCTGGACGCAACGGGCCCAGCTCCGCTGCAAGCTGAGTTCGCGGATGGACGGGCTGACGATGATCTTGCCGACATTGCTGCACTTTTTGAAGCCTATCAGGCACAAAGAGGAACGGGCCGTCCGGGCGCTGGAGGTTCGTGAGGCGGGCAGCGACTGGGCGACTCGAGGTCTATGACCTGGACGATTTCCTCAGGGCCGTCGGAATTGAAGGCGGCGGAGCGGGCGGGGTGGACCCTCGATGGGCCGGGGACTTAAAGGGAGCACTGAGGCGCAAATTCGAGGTTTCTTCGCGAGGAGCGGGCGGAAGAGATTTTGCAGGTAACTTACGCTGCTGCGTCGTAGGCTGATGTATCAGACGGTCCTGCATGTTTGCTGTCTATTACTATCAAATTTGATGCGTTTGATCCTTCATTGCGTGCCTCACAATGTTGGGATGGTCGGTCGCGTACTGCAGCTCAGCGTACTCCAGTCGTGTGGCTGCATCACGTTTGGCCTTCTTGCGGTAAAGTAGAGGTCTGGCTGTATGCGATCCACGGCACGCCTTGCTACAAAGGCAAGAGATAGGCTGGCCCATGTAACATCCAAGCTACACCCAGCGAAGCGAAGGTGCCACGACAACGGGTTGAAGGGGGTGAAAGGTCCGCTGCTGCTCATCAATCGCGGATCTGCGGGATCCGCACCTTTACATCGTCTTTCATTGATCCCTCAGTTTCGGTACTGTGCCCACCTCAAATGACAAGTGTATAAATTGCACGAACGTCAGAACGGCGGGATTGCTCCCGACTGTTCACGTTTCTGCCGAGGCAGATTATAGTGTCTGGGATAGGCTGAAATGTCCGCCGTAATAGCGGAAAGCGGGTATACCGTGTGTGAGAGTGGACTGCCAATTGGTCAGGATGCCCGGCCGTACATCAAGCGTGCAGTTAACGCAAGTGCAACAAGCCTGCACGACTTATTGTCTATGATCCGGAAGCTCCCTGCCTCCTTTCTCCATCATCCCTCCAGCGATCGTCTCACAACCGCAGCGTCCTCCTCCGCCTGCTTCCACCTGTCCTCCCCAACCTCAACAATCCGTTCCGGCTCCTCATCACCCCACTCCCTTATGATCTCCCACGCACGGTCAGCGCGCTCAGCGAGCAGAGTGCGCTCCGCCGCGAGAGGGTCGATCGGGCTGGCGGGCCTGCTTGCTATACGCACGAGCTCCGCTAGGAGGGGGACTATCTCGGAGGCGGGCGGGGGTGGAAGGGACGTAGGGTTGGCCGAGTAGAGGAAAAGGAGGCGGGAGTGCGCTCCCTCGACGTCGAGCAGCGGCTCGCGGTACGTGTTCGGCGGTTCGACGGCGAAGAGCACGCTGGGCGTGCCGGTCGAAGAGGATGAGGAGAGAGCAGAAAGGGTGCGGCCTTCCGATCCGACGTGGTCCAGCTCGGTCAGTAATTGTTTCCGTAAGTAACCGCCAGACCCAATGGCGTACCTCGTTCTGCACCATTGTCCAAGAGCATTTGCCAGAGCCATCGCACGAAGAGGACGTTGTCCGTGTGCGTGCGCGCCATCTCGTCCCACAGCGCCGCGTGCGCCTTGACGGGCAGAAGGACCGACCCGTCCATGTCCGCCGCCGCGAGCAGGCGTACCTGTTCGTCGTCGTCTTGCACGAGCGCGAGGAGCGTCCTGTGTGCGATCAGACTGATGTCGGCTGGGAGAGAGGCCAGGTGAGGCTTGAAAGGGCGCAGGGCGTGCACGGCGGAGAGGCGGGCGTCCAGCGGCTTGCATGGGTGGGAAACGGCAGCGTGGACCGGTAAGTAAGGGGATAATTGCGTGAAGAGTCGGAAGGAGACGCACCTCGTTCTCGTTCGCCGCGGCGGCGATGAGGTCGAGGACAGACTTCAGGCGTTCGAGGAGAGAAGGAGCGAGGGGGCCCGGGTGCTGCACTGAGACTTCAGCATCTGAACGAGACGAGGGAGAAAAATACGAGGTCACCCACCAGCTGCCGAGCCAACATTGCGCTGAGGAACGGCAGCAAGGCCTCCTTAACGGGCACGCAATCCGTCTGGTCATGCTCTTTCCGCAGCGCATCCCACTCCTCGTCAGAGATGTTCACCGCCGAGGAGCTGCGCTCCTTCCACACATCGCTCCGCTCTTCCTCGAGGCGCAAGAGGAGCGACACGCTTGCGATGCGAGAGGACTGATCGGCTGCGCGGTCGAGCACGATGCGGAGCAGCATGGGGCCCAACGTCTGGTCGGCGTCGTGCGGGAGCGGCACGGGCAGGCAAGCGCTGAGCTCGTCGAGGATCCCAGCGTGGAACGACGCCGGACATTCGAGTATGAGACGCGCCCCGTCGCTTGTTTCGGTGCGCTGGCCGGGGGCGTACGCCAGGACGAAGCGCACACAGGCATGCCCAAGCGCGTGGCTGCCGGGTCGGAGAGGGGTGGTGCCGAAGGAACGGAGGTACGACCAGGCAAATTCGACCGTGCGGCGCGCGAGTTGGCCGGCGCTGGGCGAGGCGCTGATGGACGCTTTGTCGAAAGAGCGAATAGTTGACGTGACGACGTCGAGGAAGGCGGCTTGCGTCGGAGGGCAGGGGTTTGTCAAGAGGAGGGCGGGAAGTCGCTCGAGAAGGGCATTGCAGGAGGTGGCGCGCATCTGCGGGTCGAAGCTGTCGACGAGGTCTACGCTGAGCCGGTGGATGGCGAGGAGTCGACCATGAAGCGCGTTTTGGTCCCTGACGTCGCAGGCTCCGAGCAGTCGTGCGCAGACGGAGGGAACGTCCGCAGGAAGGACAACACCAGTCATCGCAGCCGCAGCGGCTTCCCGAACCTATTAAAACCATGTCAGCGTGCATGTTGATTTAGTCAGCGAGCAGCGAACGCCGCACCTGCCAAACGCGGCTTGAAGCGCAAGCTTCCACGATGGGCATGAACTGCGCCTGCGCCTCACGGCTCTCGGACGTGGCCTGAACTTGCCGCAGCAGGAGAAGGATGGTGAACAGCTCAGACTGAACGTCTACAGTCTTGTGACCGGGAACTCTATCAGCCCCGTCTCTTCGCAGTCGCAGTCCATCGCAGACATACATTGGCTGTGCCGAGGCTGACATTCGTCGCGCGCTGCAGCCGCTCGAGGAAGAAAGGTACGAGCGTTGGAGAGCGGGAGAAGAAGTCGTGGAATGATGTGCGTAGGCGGAGCGTGTACCGGTTGATGCGGTTGCGTTTTGCTCCAAACGAGCGGTCGAGAAGGGCGGTGGTGAGGAGGAGGGAGGAGTTGCGGATGGTCCAGCTGATGTGGTAGGTCATGAATACACCTGAGCGAAAAATTCCGGAGCTTTGGGCGATGACGTACACCGGGGAGTCGAAACTGCTGACAGCAAGCACGAGCGCATCGGGGACGAAGGGAGCGAGGACATCGCCAAGCTTGCCATCGAGGAAGAGGATCTGGAAGAAAGACCTGTCAGAACAGCGGCGGCAAGAGGGATCGCAAGTACTGACCCGCAAGGTGTTGAGTGCATGGGTTGCCGCGACCGAGTTCTCCGAGCGCGCAATCTCGAACAGAAGACGTATCGTCGGTGCGACGAGAGGAGATTTGACACGCAGACCAGCTACGAGGATCGACAAGACGCATAGAGGAAGACCAGCCGAGCGCCGCGTCGTGGACAGCTCGCCCGTGGCGATCGTGTCTAGGTGGCCCTGCCGCAAGATGAACAATCAGCTGTGGGCGCCATAAGATGAGAGAAAAGAGCGTACGTCCATCCATGCCTTCGGCATCGACGCAACAGGATCGCCCGCGTGCGATATGGCAGTCGTAACTTGCGTGTAGGCTGGACCGATGACGGAGAAGGTGCCGCGGTGTCGGATGCCTGTGAGCCAGGTCGCGAAAAGTTGCCCGACCCACTCAAGCTCGTCCACCTGCCAGAGGACGGGCCAAATTTGGGCGCCAGCGGAGAATGCGGACGTAACGAGGATGGACAGGAGCTGGCTGGAAGGTTAACAGGATTGTGAGCGTGAACAAACGACGTGCCGAGTGCGCAAACCGACGCTTACCCAGCTTCGCGCATTGCTCGCCAGGAGCTGGAGAGAAGCACTTGGTGCCGAGGAGAAGCGGAAGACTCGGCCTCGTCGTCGTCCTCGGCGCCCTCATCGTTACGGGTTAAGAAGGAGGCGCGCGCTTCTTCATGGTCGGAGAGCTTTGGGGCGCCCTCAGTTTCGGACGGGGTCTGCGCAAGCCGAAACAACGTCAGCATCGCGCCGAGACAGGAAATTTTCTGTGGGGTGCCCACATTGCTCAGTACAGGGCGGGTAGCATTCCAGACGCGCTGCACAAGCCCAGACGCCCTCTGGACAAGGGGTCGCAGACGCTCAGGCGCGCCCTCAGCGTCAAGGCGGACGACAGAGAAGAGTTGTCTACGGGATGACACGTCAGCTACGCTTATGTACGACAGGTTCGAAAGGCTTACTGCAACGCTTGCAGCAATCCATGCATCGGATGCTTCTGCGCAGCGACGACCAAGTCTTGCTCTGCAACCTGGATACGCTGTTCAAGAAGTTCTAGAAGGTGCGAAATGAACAGGACTGCAGCGCCCATGTCAATTTTTTGCGGTTGTATCACATCGAAAGGAAGACACGCATGACAAACCTTCCGCGTCGGCGTCTGCCGCGCCGTCTGCTCTGCCGAAGGTCCAGCCGAGCCGACGCGCATAGGCCGAGTAGACGAGACGAATGAGGAGCGCGCCCGTGCTGCTTTCGGAGCCGCGCGTACTTGCGAGATGGGTTTCAATTGCGGTGTCGAGCAACGCCGTGACTTCCTCCCGCGACTCCAAGCCGGGCAGCGGGACAGGGAACCGCTCCAGACTGCCCACGCGAAAGCGAGTCAGCGCAACAGATGACATCGAGCATCACAAACTGACGGAACTCACAGCCGAAGCGCACCCTCCTGGACATGGCTGTACGAGCTCTGCAGGCATCCGAGCAACTTCTTGACCAGCGCAGGCGTGTAGATGTCGACGGTGAACGGGAAAGGCCTCGACTCCTGCCGGATGTCCTTGCCCTTCGCGACGCGCTTCGCGACCTCGCCGCCGCCGAGGCCGGCATCCTCCAGATACCCGAGCAGGACGATCGCCGAGTTCTGGCGACTGTGCCCGGCGCCCGGGTAGAGCTGCCCGGAGAGGAACGAGACGAGCCATAAAAAGAATGCCCGCGTGGTTTCGATCTGCGCGGGAGAGGCGGTTGGGGGCGGTCGAGGCTTGGAGAGGAGCTTCTGCAGGGCGAACGTCGAGTCGCGCATGCGCGTGAGGAGATGCGGGAAGGAGCCGGAGAGGAGATGCTGCCGGAATCTGTTAAGGCAATACTATTCAGCGAAAAGTGAAGAAAGAAAATACAAGACCAAGGACGCACTCTGCAGACTCGGGCGAGATATTCCACCGCAGGACTTCCTTGACAATCTCGAGCTCAGCTTCGGACAGCGGCAGCGCCGTGAGCGGGTGCTCCGAGACGATCTCGAACGCGTCAATCCTCGCTGCCGACTCGCTGTTCGCCGCGCAATCGCGCACCATGTGCGCCGGGATCACGAGCTTGCCCGAGTCCGGACGCAGCTCGAGCTTCGCGCCTGGATAAGGGTCGGGGTAATCCTCCGCGAGTCCTTTGACGCGCGCGAGCCGGAGAAGGGCGACGCGCGCGGTTACATCATCCTTGCCCGAGAGGGTATTGAGGAGGGTAAGGAGAGATGAGGGATGCGGTTTAAGCACGTCGGGGAGGAGATGCGTGGTGATGTTCTGCCGCGTTTGATTATCGTTCGAGCGCAGGCCTTTGACCACGGGGGCGACCCACCGCGCTTCCCACGCAGAGACTTCGTCCGAGGAAGACGCGAACGCGAGAAGGTACGCCGAGCCGAGCTTGCCTCGGAGCGCGGCGTAGTCGCTTGCCTTGAGGCCGTCGATTACCTGCTCGAGCAAGTCGGGGACTCTCTCTTCCAGCGCTTTCGCACCGATGCTCGGTATGAGCGCGGTAAGGACTATAATAGACCGCTTCTGCTGGATAGAGAGCTCGAGCGAGAGGGAGAGCAGGGTGTCGGCGAGTACGCGGGTGGACGGGGAGAGTGCGGCCGACAGGAGAAGAGACACTTTAGCCGCGAGAGCGGGAGACGCCAAGAGCGTCCAGATGAGGTTCGTAAGGGTGGTCTGGGTCTCATCGGAGAAGAGCAGCGAAAGCGACTCGGGAGGAGGGAACAGCGTGCGCTTGTAGAGGAGCGTCAAGACGTCGAGTGATTCCGCCAAGAGCGGCGGCGCAGGAGCGGGAGTACGAGTGAGGACGTCCAGCGCCGAGTTGAAAGCCGTTATCGCAAGAGGTTGTCTGTGAAGTTTATACGGGAGTTTGAATAGGCTCAAAAGGCTATGTGGAAAAGGACGCACCCATCGTCCCCGAACGGCGCCAGCAACTCGTTCGGCTTCGCTTTTCGGACCTTAAGGAACGACGTCGGTCGGTCATTATCCATGGTCTTCCTTGAAGTTTTCAAACCATCTGTCAGTTAACCGAGAGCCACCTCATGAATGTGCGGGGTCGCACTGACAAGAGTGCAATGTCGAGCGACGCGATGGACGGACGGAGCTGATCTAGTGGCGCCGTTCTTGCCTCCAGGAAGAAAACGAGGTAAATATGATCGAATGAGTGAGTTGATGGAGAAGGGAACTGTTAGTAACGAGTTCGGAGAAGTGACAGTGCCGTTGGAAAGCGAGCAAGGGCAGGGAGGAAACAGCGGGAAAAATCCCAGCGGGTGGTTGTGGGCCGCGGACCTTCCACGGAGCTCTGGCTGTCGTATTTTCACAGCGGCCCAACATTTTCATGGCTCAGCTGTGCTTTAACTACAAGAATGCAAGGTCACAATAAAGACACTAAGGATTACAAGACTGAGTGAAAAGGGCACAGAAAAGGCGGTCGAGGAACGGTCCGGGCTGGGATCGAGGCGCCGATCAGCAGGCTTCAATTGCTCCGGTCAGCGTTCCCGGTTACCTTCGCTCCACGACCAGCTCATCTCTTTTGCCTTTTCCCCCGTTTGCCCTGCGCTCATCTTGCCATCTCTACACTGAGTGGTAGGTTTCGGTAAACGCTTGTCTGTCACACAGAGTATTTCGACCTTAGGTCTGGTATGTTCATCATTCCAGTCGTTCTCGCCATCCGCCATCGACATGCCACCCCCGCCTTCGTTCTCACAGTCGGCATTCTCCAGGTCTCTCTTCATCAGCTGCTCTTTTTCTAGTCTCCATTCGCCCTTCGATTCCCCGCATCCTCCTCTCGTACTCGCGCGTGCCTCTTGCTCGATACCGACAATGTCTGCCTCGCCCACTCGACCTCCGCCCCCGACCCAGTCTCAGCCCTCAGCACTCGCCTCCGACATCTTCAAGCTCCAGCAACTTCTCGATACCATTCGATCCGGCACACACCCTCTGTTCACGCCGACACTCAAGCCTGACGCGCTCGCTACCCTTCGCCCCTCGACTGCTTCGCCGACCGTCGCCCAGCCTCCGCCTCCGACCACGCCGTATCCCGAGCCACCACCGCCTCCTCCACCGCAGCAGCCGGCTAAGCGTAGTGTTTCGCCTGCTGCAGCGCGGGCGGAGTACAAGCGTCCGCGCACGTCCGACCTCGGGGAGCTGAGGGGGAAGCGCCTGCTGGAAGCGCTGGATGCGGAGGATGCCGAGCTGAGGAGGAATCACGCTGCGACGCAGAACAAGAAAAAGAAAGCTGGTGAGTGCTGATTTTTCGGTCTTAGGCATGGATTCACGGGCAGGACACAAGGCTGAGCAAGTCTCAACAGCTCCGTCGACATCCTCCACACGTCCATCAAAGCAGAAGCGCGGCCGACATCCTGACTCGCCCGACCGCACGGGCGAGGCCCACGACCGACGACGCCGGTGGGAAGAGCAGGACCGCCGGCGTGCTTGGGAAGCATACGACCGCGACGTCGCCGCGTGTGTCCCCTACCGCCCCGCTCATCCTCTCGCTCGCAAAGCGCCTCACACCCGAGCAACTTCCAGTCGACCCGCGCAGCCTTTGCCGTACGACGACTACGTCGCGCCCAACTCAAGTTTCGACGGCTACCTGCCGAGTCGCGGAGGCCCTAACCCGTCGTCCCACAGACCAGTGCTGCCTTACCCGCCCGCTCCACCACCGCCTGTCGGCATCAAGGCGGAGTACAACCGCCCAGCGAAGTATGGCGGAGCGGGGAGCCCGGTGGAATATTTGCCGTACTAGTCCTCCAACGCTCATTGCCAGACTGCTCGAACACGGTCTGACGACATGCGATGGAGTGCGCCTGCTCGACAACTTGATCTTTTCGCTTTGTCTGGTGTCACATTAATCATCTTGGAACCACGTTGTCTGCTCTTTGTCTGCGCAATTATCTGCCTGCATTCGTTGAAACGTTGGGGCTTCGAACGGCAAGTCAGCTGGGCCAGCCTGAGGAAACCAGGTGCACCTATGTCCTGGACTGACATGACGGTTCGGTATGCATCAGGTCTTCAGACCACACGTCAGATAAACATGTGTTTCCAATAAGCAGTTGGGCTTGGCTGCAAACATTAGGAGAGCGATGCGGCTCCCGTTCCATCGCAAGACGCACTGACACGTGCACTTGACGCGGGCAGGCCGCCGTTACGCTGCGCTTCGCACCTCGCCTGAGCTCGATACCTCGCCCCTTTCCCTGCCCCCGTCAACGACACATCTTCCAGCCGCAATGCCGGCACCTCCTAAGGACGAGTATCAACCACTGAATCAGACCGCCGACGATGAGCCAGACGTGCTCTCGGACGGCGAAGACGTCGCGCACATCCTGGCCGAGGCGGGCGGGAGCGGGGGCGGAAGGGGCAGGTCGGGGGCTCGGAGGGGCAGCCTGTCGCATCGGCTGGCTAATACCAAGGTGCGTACGCTCTCGTGGTCCGATGAGGAGGTAGGGCTGGCAGGGTGGCTGAACCGCGGCGCGGCGCGGCGCCGTACGCTAGCTCAACCTCGACCTCTCCAATATCGACCACGCTTTCAAGTCATGGACGACCTCGATAGCGAACAAGCTGCACACGCGTCGTCGACGAACGCGCCCGTCCTCTCAGCGCGTCAAGCCCATCTTCTCCTCCGTCTTCCAGCCCGTCCCGCCCGACTCGACTTACGCGCCGACACCGCCCGCTGGGCAGTTGACGAAGGAGGAGTGGGAGCGGATGGTGGAGGACGTCAAGGACGCGATCGACGATGGGGTCCACCCGAAGATGATCGTGAAGGGGAGCTCGGGGAGCTATTTTGCGAGAGCGAAAGAAGGCGGGGAGGTCAAGGTCGTTGGGTGAGCAAGCATGCGCGCTGCAGAAGACGGAGCGGGAGCTGACGCTGGCGCTACCGGGCAGTGTGTTCAAGCCGAAGGACGAGGAGGTGGGAGTTCAACAGGACTGAGAAGCTTGCGCCTAAGGCTGACTGTGGGATGGTCCTACAGCCGTACGGTCGGCTCAACCCGAAGTGGACGAAATGGGCACATCGAAACTTCGTATGTGCCGTCTTGCGCAGCACGCCTCACCGCGGTATTGACGCCGCCGTTGGGATAGTTCTGGTGGATTGGCTTCGGGCGTTCATGGTATCTTCACAGCTGTGACCCTTCTGTTCGTGCCCACTAGCTGATCCTGAAACGCTCCGCGCAGTCTCATCCCCAATCTATCCTACATCTCCGAGGCCGCCGCCTCCGTTCTCGACGACCGCCTGATGCTCGGCATCGTCCCCCGCACAGGCCTCGCCAAGCTGTCTAGTCCTGCTTTCTTCTACGAGTGGGCGGATCGAAGAGCGTTCTACAGTCCGTCTTCCCTATCCAATGCACACTTTCACCTTAGCAACACGCTGACTCGGTTCACCCGTACAGAGAAGGGCAAGCCGCTGCCTGAGAAGATCGGCAGTCTGCAGCTGTTCATGCATGGCTACAAAGGTCCGCTCTATTGCTTGCTTCGCTTTAAGTCCAATCTTGACTGACAATGCGACGACAAACAGACGCGTCAGTCTTCCTCCGAGAGCATCCCTTCCCCGGACGTTCGATCATGGACACGTACGGCAAGGATCCGAACGAAAAGCCGCGGCGGAGATGCAACCCGCTGCAGTGGATGTGCGGGCGGCGGAGCGAGGAGGAGAACGACGAGGAGGACGACTGGCAGGAGCAGGCGGGCGGCGAGGGCGAGCGGCCGTTCAGCTGGACGCCGGGCTTGCAGCAGAGCTTCAAGGAGGAACTGGAGAAGCTTGTCATCCTGTGTGTAGTTTTCTTCAAGCATGTCGGGTGGAATCTGACGCAGTCTCTTCGTCACAGCGACTACCTCATGCGGAACACCGATCGAGGACTGGACAACTTCGTGCGTATTGAAGCATGTTCTGACTGCTTTCAAGCATGCTGACTTCTGGTGCGCGAGCAGATGATCCAGTATAATGACGGTCGTCCAAAGAAGGAGGGCGTCATCAAAGAGCCACCTTCGCGCAACGACCCTTACGTGCCTATGATGTCGTCCACGCCGACCACCGCGACAGCAGCGTCTGTGCCGAGCACGCGCGCCAACAGCCCTGCTATCGACGCACGATCGCGGCCGAACATCAAGCTTGCTGGTGCCCACTGCTAACGTCTAGTCCAATCTGCGCGCGGTCGTGCTTACGTCGTGGGTGATGACCGACAGCCATCGACAACTCGCTCAGCTTTCCGCATCACCACCCTCGCGGCTGGCGGTCGTACACCTACGGCTGGCTCGTAAGCCTCTTGATTCTCCGCTCAACCCGCGTGTCACAGGCTGATACCTGGCCGCGCAGTTCCTCCCCGTCTCCCTCATCGGCCAGCCCTTCAGCGCCTCCACGCGCAGACACTTCCTCCCCTTGCTCAGCTCGCCGCAGTGGTGGGCCGAGACGACTGCTCAGCTGCGGGAGGTCTTCGAGATCGACCCGGACTTCAACGAGCGCATGTTTGCGGTGCGTTTCCAACAGCGATGCGCGCGGCATGGTGAAGATTCCCTGATGTTGAGAGAGGATGGCAGCGGCAAATGGCAATCGTCAAGGGTCAGGGCTGGAACATTGTGCAGAGTTTGCGGCATGCGGTGAATTGTTTCGTTTTCAGCGCCGGTACCGTAACGTAGGCTGACGAGCATGAAATGTACAGGATGAAGGTAGAGAGCGCCGCAGCAGTTTCTTGCGTGTATTGTTCTGACGCCTCTTGTATCTTCCGCAGGTCCCCTAGAGCTCTGTCGACGCGTCCGGGTCCTCGTCTGGGACGATGAGGTCGAGATCTCGGATGACGCCCTGACGGACGCACTCCTGGCCGACGCGAACCTCCCTCAACCCATAACCTCCCCGTCCCGCCCCGCTCCGCCGACGACGCGCTCCACGCCCTACGCGCAGTCCGTGCCGCTCTCGCACACCGGCCGATCCAAGTCCGTCGACGGCGGGAGCCGCACCCCGCCCGCGCGGAACGTCGACCGCCCCGTCCCGCTCAGCCGGCAGCTGCAGACGAGCTATGCGGGCGGGATCGAGTCCGCGAGCGGCGTGGACGTCCTCCGGCGCATGGAGCGCCTCGACGCTGCCGACCGCGGGCTGCGCGCGCTGGCCGCCCCGCCCCGCAAGGCATCGAGCATACCGGAGGCGGAGGAGGACGACGCTGTTGAGGGAGGGCAACCGAGCGCCGGCCGGCACCCCGCTAGCGTCCCGAATGGGCGCGGCATGCTCGACACGAGGCTCAGCCTCGACTCGCAACGCCCATCAGTCATGCGCGGGAGCATGTCCAACAGCGAGGCGCTGCTGTCGCCGAACGAGGTGACCAGCCCTGGGCACGCGAGGTGGTCAAGCACTGGGACGGGCTCCGGTGCGGGCACGGAGCCCAGCATGGAATGGCTCGCTACTTACGCGGAGAACGGGGAGTCTCCGTCGGGCTCGAGGATGGTCGTCGTTGAGGTGCGTTCTTTGTTTATGCTCAGTCTTGCGATGACTAAGCAGAAGCTGATGCGAGATGGGTGGTGAACGCAGCGGCTCGAGAGCGTCAAGGACCCCCTCCCCTTCTTCACCTCGTGGTAGACGCTGTCTTCATTCCTGCGCTTTCTGTTTCTCATATTCTCCTTTCGCTTTCACCTGTCTTGTTTACGTATCATTGCTGCATCGTTATACATCGCACATGTACCACGTATACGTACAGTATACATCAGCATCCATCTTGATCCGCGGTTCGCCCGCAGTCCGGAAGCAAAGGCGCGACACGAAGTCGGCGCGTCGCATGTTGCAAATTGACCAGGTTGACTGCCCCTTCTCCCAAAGCCATGGCGGACCCCGGACAATCACTTGCTCCAGGGGCGATCGAGCTATCCTTCTTCGAGAAAGAGCGCGAGCGTCTCCTGAACGAGATCACCGAGGTGCGTTCTCCCTCCCACCCCCAACCTTTCTCCCTCCTTACTCAACCCGCCTCGGACGCCGCATCGCAGGAGTTCGAGCAAGCTCTCGCGTCGACCAACACGCTCAACCGGCGGATTGAGGAGGTCGTCGGCGTCGGGAAGGAGTTCCGCACGATCGCCGCGCTGTGGGACCAGTTCAGCAGGATCGTCAAGGAGGGCGCGGAGGGGCTGGATGCGGCTGAGGAGCTGGCGGAGGAGGGCGCGAGCGGGCAGAGAGGGTGATGGTGAGGGGTGAGGAGGCGGGCGGAGACGGGAGCGGTGGGAGTGTTGGGATAGGAGCCGAGAGGGGAGACATGTTGTACGATGCAGAGCTGTGAGCAGTGCGATGCCTGAGCCGGGTGGGTCTATGCGCCACATGGGCCGGTTTACAGGAACTTCGTTGATGAGGGAACTTTCGATGTCACTCGGGCAGACACGAACATGCACAGCGGCTCGCGAGTGCAATCACGCTTCATGCGCCACAGTCCATTGATGCAGCGCTACCATAAGGTCAAGCACATTAAACCAATGCTTCCAAGCCCTGCCCTCAACTCTTACCCAATCTCCATCTCCATCTCCATCTCCGCCCCTGGCCCATCCCCATCCACCCTCGGCGTCCCAGGCCTTGTCTGCATCGGACTCCCCTCCATGCCCGCCGCTGCCGCACCATCCGCACCGGGTATGACCAGCGGCCGGTACAGCACCATCTGCATCCCCTCCCCATCGCCTTTCGGCACCGACGGCGAAGGCGTCCAAAGCAGTGGCGGCTTGTTCGCGTGCTGGGCGCGCATGCGGCGGAGAAGGGACGCGGGGATGTCATATCCCCCTGCGGAGGAGACGGACGGGTCCACGTCCGGGTCGCCGTCGGAATCGGAGAAGTCGTCGAGGTCAAGGAGGACTATACCTGGGTGTTGAAAGAGAGGCTATGCGCAGGTCTGAAAGGGAGAAAGAGAAAGGGGAAGAGGCAGACGTACGGTCCTTCTCCGGCTCGTAGCTCGACGTCCCGCGCATTCTCGCATCCTCGATCCTCTCCGTCTCCCGGGGATCAAGCGCCTTCCCGCCCACCCTGCTGGTTCTCATCCCCAGCGCACCGCCTTCGCCCTCCCCGCCGACCTCCCACTCCATCCTCCTCCCCATCCCATGCATCAAATCCGTGCTATTTCACCCAAACTTGAGGTG
>JTLS01000684.1:0-14879 GCA_000826855.1 Basidioascus undulatus
CGGCGGCGCCCACAAGTCGTCCCCGGTCCCCGGCCCCCCAACGCTAGCTCTCGCTCGCCCACGCCCTCGCGCAATCGACCAAGCTCTCCGTCTTCGAAGAGCGCACGCAGTCCGTGCTCTCCTCCGCCTCAACGATCCCGAAGGAGCTGGCGGCGACGGGCAAGCTCGCGCTCGACCGGCGCGCGGCGCTCAAGCTCACGGGAAGGCTGTTCCAGCTCCGCGTAGACGTGAATCTGGTTTCTAATGTGCTGGGTGTGTGGACCTCCTCCCCTTCCCCTGTTCCACCCTTCCCCCTCCTCCCCTGGGCGAACGCCGGAGCTTAATTAGTCCGGACGGCCGTGGTGGTGGTGGTGGGTAGATGTGCCCGAGTTGTTCTGGAGCGAGGCGAGCTTGAAAGCGCTTTATGATGCGGGGAGGGAATACTTTGAGGTGCGGCTTTAGCCCTCTCGGACATGTTCTGATGTAGTGGGCCAGGGCTGAGCAAGACTAGGATGGTGCATGTAGGTCGGCCCGCGCGTGCATGTGCTCAACGAGAAGCTACAGGTAGCTGGAGACTTGCTGGACAGTGCGTACCCCCGGCACTTGCCAGTTCCCCGGCTCGGTGCTGATCTGTTTCCACCCCACAGTCATCCACGAGCACGTAAACGAGCAGGTACGCGTGCTTCTCTCCCCACCCCAGTAAACACCCAGCTCATCATCTTGCATCCCCGCAGGGCATGTCCCGCATCACGATCATCATCATCTGGCTCATCGTCGTCGCGTGTCTGGTCGCAGTCGGCGAGGCGTGTCGACCCTTCCACTTCCTCTCCTCTCGTATTCCCTCTCCCGTGATAGGGACTAACGACTTTGGATCAGGTTGCTGCGCGCTTGACGTTCCACGCTATTCAGGGCCCGAGTGGCCCGACGTTGACGCTGTTCCAGAGGTTGGGGAGGAGGTCGATCGATTATTAGGCGGGCGACGCGTGGGCGCGAGGAGGGGAGCGAGGCTGTGGGAGCTGAGCCATATACTACATCATGGACTTTCATGGTTTTGGGTTGGTGCTCAAACATCAAACAACAGATAAGGAAGGGTTCAACCTGAGGATCGCTGAGCGTCGTACCCCCTTCACGGAATCGCTTCGTTGTCGCATACAGGATAGCATATTACAGGCCGCTTTATGCAGACCCAACGGAAGTTGTTCCCACAGCGCCTACGACCGTGCCCAGGATCATAGTCGTAGGCGAACGTGCACAACTCGATCTGCTCATGACACGGACACTTGACATCACAGATGGTGGGCGGAGGACGCCAAGGCAGATTATGTCTAGAGTCTTGGGATAATGCCAGGAATCGATGATCAACCCCTATTTATACCGAAGCATATCTGCCTATTTAAGCGATTTGGAACGCGATATCGACAGAGCTGCCGAATGGTCGATTCGCTGCATGCAGTGTCACGAAACGGCCTCGTGTTGGAAGGTGGACCCCGTCCATATTCTTGTAGCTGAAGGTAAGAAACAAGTCCACCAAAGTTATCTTTATGTGCTTTGAATGAAAATGCACGCATGGGGCTTCAACAGTTGTAGCGCACCAATCTTCGCAAGTGTCTGCTCCTTTGCGTCATGATGCGTGCGCCATGGCAAGTGCCAGTGCTTTCCTACCTCTTCGCCTGCCTCCAACTTGCCAAGCGCCTCCGACTATCGCGATGCTGTCAGCACACGCTTCAATTCACCAATGCAGAATTTACATCATGTACTTTCATATCAAGCGGCGAGCCTCTGGCGTGCTATCTCAGGTTTCGTCATGGAAAACGCTCGGTCGCTCTTAACATCCGCCCTTGCTCCGTTCCCTCACCATCCCCAACAACCTGGAAACTGCAAAGATGGCGTTGACCGCGTCAGGGATTTCGCTATTCCTTCTCGCCATTGCATCGCCGGTTGCCTCGCAGGGCAATGACACTCAGCAACAGCAGCCGGGACTCGTTACTATCAACTCGACGTACGGACCTGATCTTACGCTTGAACATCTCTACTACGACCAGGTGAATCTTGGAGTTACTCTCATGGCGTCAAATGGCTCACTCACGCATTTTTATTTGTTTAACAGTGGCCGACTGGCATAACAGTGACGAGCTCGGGAAGGCTCTTTTCTAACTACCCGCGCGGCGAATCGCCCTACACGGTAGCCGAGCTCGTAGACCAAACCACTGAAGTGGCATACCCCAACAACGAAACCAGTGCGGCCCCTTCTTCCCCTCACACACTTCAACCCCACCCTGAGCTTCACCCTGCACAGACAGTCCCCCGTCCCTAGCGAACGCGAGCAACCCAGGCTACGCGACCGGCTACCGCGACTACTTCATCTCGAGCCAGAGCGTCGTCGTCGACGCGATTGACCGCCTCTGGGTGCTCGACACGGGCCGGCCTATTGTCAACGGCTCAAGGCTGCTCGCTTATGGGGAGGGACCGAAGCTCGTTGCTTATTCGACGGAGGGGAACGCGAGCGGGGAGCCGCTCATCAGTGAGTGGCTTTCCAGAACACGAAGTTCCGGTATGTTTGCTCAAACATGGGTTTATCATTTTAGCTATCACCTTCCCGAGAAACGTGGTTTACGCGGACAGCTACCTCAACGACGTGAGGTTCGACCTCCGCAGCGACGTTTCAAGGTGTGCCCGCTTCGGTACACATTTCTTGCCATTAGCTTGACACATAATCTCCCTTCATTCCACAGCGGCGGCCATGGCGTTGCCTACGTCACAGATAGCTCGGACGAAGGCCGGAACGGACTGGTCGTCGTCGACATTGGGACCGGCGAGTCATGGCGGCACCTCGACAGCCACCCGTCTACCCTCGCCGATGCCTCCTTCGTGCCCTCATACAACGGCCAAACCCACTACCCCGTCTCTCCCTCGGGTCCCAACGCCGGGGCATGGTCCCGCACGCGCACGGGCTCGGACGGCATCGCCATCTCGTAAGTTGCCTGCTTTCTAGCACCTCCCCGAAGTCCTCCGCTCTGACCCCCTGCAATTCGTGCAGTGCCGACGGCGAATACCTCTACTACTGCC
The DNA here is from genome assembly GCA_000826855.1 of Basidioascus undulatus. Lineage (NCBI taxonomy): Eukaryota > Fungi > Basidiomycota > Geminibasidiomycetes > Geminibasidiales > Geminibasidiaceae > Basidioascus > Basidioascus undulatus. The sequence continues at coordinate 3,046 of JTLS01000684.1, forward strand.
CTCTCGGCAGTCGCGACTTCTACCGGATCGCGACGCGGCACCTGCGCACGCTTCCGTCATCCGACCCTGCTGCGCTGCTCCGCGCGAGCGCCGCAGTCGAGCACCTCGGTGGCCGACCCTCGCACGCGGACGGGCTTGAGGCCGACAGCGAGGGCATAATCTACATTAGTGCGCCCGAGACCAACGGGATCCTCACGTTCAACCCGGACACCCTCAAGTTCAGCGAGTTTGTGGGTGTTTCTACTTTAGGCAGTGTCAACGAGGGTACTGAAACCCCCGGCGGGTTTTCAGGTTCGCGCGCCGGAGATCCAGTGGCCCGACACGTTGGCAGTGTCCACGGATAACAAGCTGTACTTCACGGTCAACCAGCTGTGGTTGCAGGACAGCCAGCAGAACGGCACGGATCGCCGTGTCAAGCCTTACGGGCTCTACAGCGTTCCTATCAGTGGCGGACGAGTCGAGCTCACGGATTAATGGACGGATTAGAAAATATGTATAAATGTTTGACGAGCTCTAATTGTCGTGTTGGCGCAGCGAAGCTGGGTGGACAACTGTGCTTGCATGGCCGTCCGGCCGAACAACGCAAAGCTGAGATATGATTGATAGTCCCGAGCGAGGGCTTCTGATTTACGAGACAAACGAGGTTTGGAGGATTGAGAGGCATGTTCCGTGACAAAAAAATTAAAGCGAACTGTACACCGCGTCCTGTCACGCTGTCGTCCTGTCGTCCTGTCACCCTGGCAGTTGGCCCCAGATTCCCACGAGGCCTGAAATTCCGACCCTCCTCGGCTCGGTGTCTTCCTCCTCGCGTGTCCTCCGTCCAGCTGCATGATCCGCCGTATACTCGTCCCAATCTCAACAGTAACGCGCTTTATCAGACCCCACACTCACATTCGATTCGCCTCCTTCTTCGCCATGACGACCCCGGACGACCCCGCCCCGCCTGGGCATCGCATCGCGTCCGAAAACACCACGCGCATCTTCGTCCCCGTGAACGAGATCGGCGGGGGCACGAGCGCCAACGGGGCGTTCATCAACCCTGTGCAGGAGTTTAACCGCGATCTTAGCATTACGGCTATCACGATGTGGAGCGAGCTCGTGGAGGAGGAGAAGAGGGAGAACTTCGAGGCGAAGCAGAGGAAGAAGGCGGGAGGAAAGGGAAAGAAAGGTGCGTGTGAAGTTTCTGTGCCATGAAATATAAAATAGAAGGCTTGAGAAGGAGGATCATGTGTGCAACCTGTCTCTGGAGCCTGAAGGGCTGCTGGAAGGGCACGCTCAGCAAGCTGACCACACTCCGAATCCTTACCCGTATAGCTACCAGCGACGCCGCAGCGCCGGCGGCTGCTCCTGCCCAGAGATCCGCATCAGAACAACAAGAACCAGCACCAGCAGGGGCTGCGGTTGAGGGTTTCGCGAAGGAGGGTCAGGACGTAGCGGACGGCGCGGCGGCGACTGCGAGTGCGCCTGCAGGGCAGTCAGCAGGACACGTGCGTCTTCGTAACCTGCCACAGGATCCCTGTTGTCACATTAACCATCTATTTCCAGTCCGAATGGTTCTACAGCTTCACCCTCCTGGAGGCGCTCTCCGCTACCGGCCTGCGAGCCATTCGGTATGCGAAGGAGATTCCAAAAGTCAAGTGAGTCAAGCCATTCTCTCACCCAAAACAGGCCTCCATTCTCACAAAAATTCCGCAGGTGGGTCCTCGCGAACGACTTCTCGCCCGCAGCGGCCGCGACGATCCGGCAGAATGTCGCCCTGAACGGGCTGGGACCGGACGAGTCGGCGGGGGGCGACAAGCTCGGCAAAGTGCGGGTGAACGAGGGGGATGCGATGTGTGTCTTTTTCTTTCTTTCTTGCTAGCTGCTTTGGTGAAGCGCGAGGTGTACTCACGCCCAAGATACGCAGCGGGCTGATGTACTCCCATCGGGACGAGAAGCGGCGGTTCGACGTTGTCGACCTCGACCCGTACGGCACTGCGTCACCGTTCATCGATGGCGCTGTGCAGGCAGTTTCTAACGGAGGTGCGCAATATCGGGGTTCGCAGCGTGCGGCCGATGCTTATGGAGGGCGGCGACAGGTCTGCTCTGCGTCACCTGCACCGATCTCGCTGTTCTCGCGGGTTCGAACTATCCCGAGAAATGGTTCGTGTCCCCCATTTCTTCCTTCCGACTTCCAGCTGATAGAGGATCCCACAGCTACTCGAACTACGGCGGCACGTCCGTCAAAGCCGAGTACTCTCACGAAGCTGTACGCCATGCCCCCCCGGACTCCCCCGCATGTCCCGTGTTGACTGATCCGCCCATGGGGACTTTTCCAGGCGCTGCGTCTCGTCCTCCACTCCATCTCCACCTCTGCCGCTCGCTACGGGCGCTATATCGTCCCCCTTCTCTCCCTCTCGATCGACTTCTACGTCCGCGTCTTTGTGCGCGTCTTTGATGGCGCAAACGAAGTCAAGAAGGCGATGTCGTGTGTAGCACCGTCCAAAGCCCCGTCCATATATCTTATTCCATCGCTGAACATGGCGCTCCTGCTTACAGGAAAGCCGGAACCGTCTACGTCTGCGGCGGGTGCCAGCGCTCCGAAGTCCAGCCCATCGGCCGGACGACCGAGAAAGTGAACGAAAAGACGGGCGACGTCAATTACAAGTTCCAGACTGCGCCGAGCATCGCTCCCGGCGCCGAGTGCGACGAGTGCTCTGGTCGCTATCACGTACGCTGGTCGACAAGGCTTTCTTCGCGGTTTCGTCTGTTCTTTGTGTTGCTGATTTGGAGGGGTTGGCGATTGATGGGCAGGTCGGCGGCCCGATGTGGATCGGCTCGCTCCACGACAAGGCGTTCTGCGAGCGCATCTTGAAGCACATTGATGAGAAGGGCGAGAAGTACGGCACGCAGGCAAGGATCAAGGGGATGGTCACGGTCGCGTCTGAGGTGCGTCTCTCCAATTCTTTCTACTTCACGCTGTCGCACCGGACTCTCATATTCGCTTCGGAGAGCGCAGGAGCTCGACGCGCCATTCTACTTCACGCCCACCCGCGTCGCAGGCCATTTCCACTGCACCTGCCCGTCTTTCACTCAAGTCTCGTGCGTGCCTTTACCCGCTTTTCGAAGACGCAATGCATGACCGTCCTGCGTATAGCTCCGCCCTCCTCAATCTCAAGTATTCCGTCTCGCGCTCGCACGCGATCGCCGGGTCGATCAAGACGGACGCGCCGCGATCGGTCGTGCACGACGTGTTCCGCGCGTGGACCAAGAAGAACCCGGTCAACATGCGCAAGGTCAAGGACAACTCGCCGGCGAAGGCGCTGCTCGAGAAGGAGGCTAGGTGCGTCCCATCCATCACATCCCTCCCCGCGCAATGGACACCGCTGACGGCGATGGGTTGGAATAATGCAGGCACCAGGAGATCGACTTCACGGAGCACCCGCGCGCGCTCGAGATGGCTAAGAGCACAAAGGTCAAGCTCGTCAGGTACCAGCAGAATCCGACGCCGAACTGGGGCCCGCTGCCGAAGGCGCCGAGGGGACCAGCACCGGCGGAGGGCGCGGGTGCTGCGAAGAAGCGCAAGCGGGAGGAGGGGGACGAGGGCGAAGAGGTGGCGTGATGCACATTCTTTCTTGATTCTTGATTCCATCCAAGGTGCAGCGAGCACGGCGTGGCCAATGAGGTGAGCAAGCTCGGTCGGACGCGGCTGCGCACCGTTGAAACGCAAAATCGGAATGCTAGCAAAATTGAAACGTCTCTACTCCACCCGACCCTCCTGGAACCGCTCCTGAATCCCAACGAAACACATGATCTAAAACCCAAAGACCCGCTTGCGCACCGCACCCGCCGCGGCCCCTCCCAGTCCCGCAACGCCCCAGGTGTTCGCCTGCGCGGTGTACGCCGGCGGGGGCTCGGTCATCGCGCGGCGGAATCCGAAGCGGCTGGGCGTGATGGGGGTCGTCGGGGTCGGAGGAGTCGGGGGGGTTGGCGGGGCGCTGTCGGTTTTGCCCCACGCGTCGGCCTGCCCGAACGCGACTGCGCCGCGGACACCGGCCTCCCTTATAGGGATGGGAGGAAAAGGCATGGTTCAGCTGGGACTGAGAAGGGAGGGAGGAGAGGTGGAGAAAATGGCAGCGCACCAGAGCACCCACCCCACTTCCGCTACCCAGCGGTGCACTTCGTACTCTGCATTCAGACGCAGCATCACGTCAATCACCGACCCCGCTGCTTCGAAGGCGCGCTCGTGCAGCCGCAAGCGCACGTCCGCCTCCTGCGCGATGCGGACGACGGTCGAAACTGTCCCGAAAGCGAGGTACGGCAACTGCGTATATCTCGGCACGCCGGATCAGCTTTCTTACGACAATGCGCTAAGATTAAAGAAAGCTCGAATGAACCCACAGGAGAGTGTTTCAGCATCACCGCGCCCGAGACCGCCATGCCGATGACGCGGTCCTGCCAGCGTTGCGCCGGCTTGTTGGGTACTGGCGAAGGCGGAACGGAAGGAGCGGGCGCAGTGGGGGGTGCTGCGAAGGCGGTGGGGGTCGAGGTTGAGGTCTGCTGGGGAGCAAGGCCGAGCCGGTTGAGGTGCACCCCGAGCTTGGCGCGCAGGGCTTCCTGCTCTTCAGGGCGAAGGGAGGCGGTGGCGGACGTGGGAAGCGCGGCGAGAAGGAACTCCAGTGAGTGCAGGTGAGCGTCGACTGTGCGGGCGAGGACAGAGTCAGCGTCAGTATCCTCATCCTCTGCAGGGGTCAGAGAGCTTCAGAGTCACCGGCGAACGACTCGTCCCCAGAGAGATCGGCCTCGGCCGCCTCGTTCGCCATCTGGATGGCCTGGCGGAGGTGCCTCCGGCTGAGCGCGTTGTTCAGGAGCGGTGGCGGGGGCGGCGCGCGACGTGCGAACGAGAGTGAGGGGAACGAGCGCGTGCTGCGGCGGTCGAGGCCGCGGTGCGCTCCGGCGGGAGGGGGTTCGTCGGGCGCGATGTGCGTCGGCATTGCGTGCGAGTGACGCTGGTCGAGAACGGGGGATCAAGGAGTGATTGTGATTGCGGGAAGAGAGGGGCCAGGGCAGGCAGGGAACGGGCTGCGAAAGAGCGTTTTGCAAATGCAGTAGTAAGAAATGAAAAAGCGACAGGAGCGGGAAAATGGCGTGGCAAATTCTGATCTGGTAAAGCCTTTATGGAGAGCGATAACGCAACCTTGGATCCTTGGGGCGGATGAAAGGGGCAGGTCGCAGATGGTGTTATGAGATCAAGGTCAATAACGAAAAGCGTTTCACGTGGAAAATGGTAATCGAGTGAGGACACTGCGGGAGGCGGAAGTTCCCTTCGCAGGGCGAAAGAGGCGGTGAGACAGAGACGAGGGGCTGACTCGAGCCCGAGATGCGATTTCGCGAAGTTAGCCACTTTATCCTCACACACGCACAGCCAAAAAGGTGGGTATCAGCTGTTAAATATGCGGGTGAACAGGCTGTCATGGCGTCCGACGAGGATCTCCCCTAAGGGCCAGGTGGTAGCAGGGCCCATGTCCTCGTCCACCGCAGCCTGAGAGAAGGAGTCTGCAGGGGATGCATCGAGGACGATGCCAGTGCGCAGGTCTCGCGCCTCCGCCTGTGCTTCGTCTACCAGGGGCCGTACGTCGCGGAGCAGCAGCTGCTGTGCTGCGTAGGGACCCACGGTGTTGAGACGGACTGAGGAGGAGAGGAGAGATCGGGCGTTGAGGAAGAGATGGAGGAACTGTGATTTCTCTAGAGGGTCATAAACCCTTGATGAGATATATTTACCTGGACGTGTCATAGACCTAGAGAGACACACACCTAATGGTAGACTCAACGCGCCAGTCAACACGCCCCAGCAGACAGGCAAGTGTCCCGGCGTCGCGCCCCGCCGGATAGCGGCCTTGAGCTTCTCCACGACCTCCTCGGGCCCACCCTTCTCCCACTCCGCCTTCGGTCGTGCGAACGCCTTGCCATACAGCGTGAACAGCGCGACGCCCTGGGCTCTGCTAGCCCGACGGGCGACATGGTTGAGCGTCATCGCCTCGCACAGTGCATCGAGCTCGTGCAGCTTCGCGAGCGAGTGAGGGCTCGGCGGGGAGAGGAGGCGGTGCGCATCTGAGACAAAGGGGAGGGAGGTGCGCGCGTAGTTCGGTAGGGAATGCGAGATGAAAGTGAGCGTGGAGGGTGCGAGCGGGGGTGGAAGGTGGCCGTGGGTGTAGTACGATTCCAGGCCGGAAGACGCGACGAACTGGGAGCGTATCAGGATCTGGGAGTCAGCGATAGCAGCTTAGGGCAGGGGAGCGAAGACGCACTCCACCGGTGGGTAGATTGGAATCGCTGAGGAGGAGGAGGATAAAGTCCGTATCGAGCGCAGGCCCTACCGAGGTGGGCTCTGCCATCGCGGTTGAGCGCCAAGGGGCAACTCGCGGCGAGGACGCGTCAAGGCGGTCTTCGCCCCTCCGGCGGCCTTGCTTCCGACCGCTGTCTTCTCACTTCGCACCTTCGCAGCTCACAATGGCGACCTCGACCGAAACCCCTTCAAAAGCGGCAGGCTTTAACTGGCCGATGGACCCAGATGCGTACAAGCGCGTCATCTTCGGCACCACGCTAGCCAGTACGGAGCACGACCACCATCCAGCGCGAGGAGGCACCGGAGCTGATGGGCGAGGGGTGGCCGGGCGGCAGGTGCGGCGGGTGGAACGATCATGGCGAGTGCCGGGGTGTTGAGGAGACAACCTGCTTTTGATGTGTGAGTAAAGTTAACTTCATCAATCCGTTTATCAGGCTGACGAAGCTGGTCGCAGGGGCGTGCAGGGAGCACGAAGCGGCCTCTTGACCGCATTCGGGTTCTTCAGTTCGTCCCCCACCACATTACCATCTCCCTCCCTATCTACATTCCGCTCAACCGTGATGGACACCTTCACCCAGGCATCCGAGAATACTTCCTCATCCCCGCCCTCCGCCTCAGTAACATACAGCAAGAGAAGCCTCAAACCCCGCAGCTCTCCGAGAACGTACTCGCTTCTGCGCTCGCGGGCGGCCTGGGTGGTGGTGCTTGGAACACATACCTGCGTGGGTGTTTCTCCAATATCATGACCTCCAGGTCGCAGACGCTTGGACGCTAAGCTTCGACCTTCTCCCACGCACAGGCGGTCCCCGCGGCGGAGTAAACGGCGCGATAACGGCCGTCATCGTCTGCACCTCACTCCAGCTCATATCGAACAAGCTGCACATCGCGCGCATCCGCTTCGTCGCCTCTCGTTCTGCCTCGCCCGACGAGCCTGCGGCCGCCCCAGAACCGCCCAAGCCAGGCCTCTTGACGCGCTCAAAGGCCTGGCTCGGGTCGCTGAACCCGGTGCGCAAGATACCTGACGAGGAGTATCTCCAGACGCTCTCGAAGAGGAAGGACTATGTGGATGGGCGGTTGAAGGAAGTCAGGGCTGAGCTGGAGGAGGTTGAGGGGCTGCTTGCGGGTTGATCGGCATGACCGGGACGCTGCGTCTGGCTAAGGTCTGGGTGGCGTCGTTGCTGGTCGGGCATGAGATTCTTTCGAGACTTCCAATGCGTACTGTACAAGTGCAAGGTCCCCAACGCGCCTGCGGGCGTCCCAGAAACAGACCAAAGACCCGGGGCACACTCATACAGAAATGCATTCACGCCCGGTATCGTCGTTGCAAGATCTTTTTCAGTACAACAGCTTGCTTTGCCGCCAAAACTTCTCGTTCACCCAACGTTAATCGCTGATCAATGCCGCCATGTCAGTTCGTTCCAGTCGAGACCGTGTGCCAAAGCGACTGACCCGCAAGAACCTGCAAAACCTGCTCGATGAAAGCGTCGCGCACGCCGTCCGCGCAGTCCGATAGGCCGATGTCGAAGCATCTGCTCAGCGCACGAATGCAGAAATACGAAGTCAGTTAGGCTGACAATCGAAGAACGGCTCTGAAAGTACACTGCGTACGCCAGCGTTGCCTTCTGCAGCTTCGTCCCGACCTTCGACGCGAGCTCGTGCGCCGCGGCCTTCAGGCAGCCCTTGACGTACGGCGCATCGTAGGGCGTATGGCCGCACGCGGTATGCTTAAGCGTCTCGATGTCCATGAGCGGCTTATTGAGCATGAGCTGTGGGCGCGAATCCGGTCAGATGTGCGCTGCACTCAGGGGAAAGTACGCGGCGCACCTCGAGAAGCACGGCCCCGAAGGAGTACACGTCGTGTCGCATGTCCGCCTGCGGGTGCTCGGACTCGGCGAAGGCGGCGTGCGAGTACAGACGCTGCGCGGGGCCGAGTGCCTCGGGCGAAAGGCGGGAGTCATGCCGTAGAGGAAGGCGTGCTTGGCCGTGTCGCAGCCGAAGGGGGTACCATCGCTCGGCAGGAGGAGGAAGGCGTCAGAGCGAACCGTCTTGTGCACCTGCGGGGATTTTTCCTTTGTGAGGTGCAAGGTTTGTTTGGCTAGAGGAGTAACGCTTACCCAGCCGACAGCGTTGATGTGCAGAACAGCGAGGGCAGCTTCGTAGCCGAGGCGGACGCGAACTTCGAGTGGAAGCTGGATTGTGCAAGAGACACATGATTCTTTACCAGGAATATAAAAGTGGAGGACTTTGGGACTTACGGGCTCGTCGCCATACTGCAGCGCCTGGAATACAGTGAGGATCTTGTCCATCGATCCGCAGCGCTCGGAGACGTCATAGATGACTATGATTTGCGTGCGCTCCTTGGTACAAGCGGGGCTCTTCTTCTGAGTATATGCGACGGGACGGCAACTGTGAAAGAATACGGAGAAATTTAGCCGGAAACGGATGCGAAGATTGATAGCAGCTTGCATCTGCATCGCATCGTCTCCGAGCGAAAAGACGGAGCACATCGCCTGTGCGACCAGTCTCCTTCAGCCGTGCAGAGAATTAGTACAAACAGTACACCAAGAGGAGCGCACCTGGCACTTGTCGACGCAGCCAGCGCAGTCGCCCAGCGATTCCGCCCATCTCGCAGTCGCCAAGACGACCTTCCCCGACTGCCTGATCCTCCCGATCGCCCTGCCCGTCTGCTCGAGTGCCTCCATCTGCTCCACCTCAAAATATATATGACCCTCCTTCATCTCGACGAGGTTCCCCGCCTGGCCCGCCTCGTCGGCCGACGGCGTCACAGTCATTGCCTCTTTCTTCACCTCGCGACTCTCGATCGTCTCGCGCGTCTCGACGCGCGTCTCCTCCGACCCGTCGGCGTGCACGGTCACGACCGTGCGGCGCGTCCAGTCTACTTTGAGGTCTGCGAACGAATCGGAGCTCGACCGCCTGGAGTCGGAGCGCTCCGTCGAGGAGGACATGTTGCCAGCGACGAGGATGAAGTCGAGGAGGCTCGAGCTGCGATGGCGGTGCTGTCCAAATAACAAAGGTCACATCAGTCCAGACATCAAACGCATACAACGCCAGAAGAACGCACAGTCGTGTTAATGGTGCTAGCAGTCGCCGAGCTGGTCAACAGCGAGCGACAGACAGCCGCTGCGCCGAGCCTGTGGACGTCCTGCAGCCGCTCGCGCATCGCGAAGAGCGCCGAGGAGAGATCTATGTTCGCGGAAGGCGGTGCGCCGCTGGTGGAAGAATCTGGACTCCGGGATGAGCATGCATTGTGCGGCTGCGAGTCAAACGAGGAAGCGCACCGAGCAAGAGTTGCACGAGCACGAGGTCCTGCTTTCGCATCCACGATTCGAGCTCGAGTTTTAGCTTGGTCACTCCGTTCGAGCGGAAGAGCAGAGCGTCCACGTTTAGCTGCTCCATGCAGGACGAGGAGCGGAGGGCGCTCGTGAGGCAGTCGATTTTAGCCTGCAGCGGATCCTGTCAGCTCCAATGAAACGACAGTGGCCTACAGCGATCATACCTGCAAGTCGACAACAAGATCCCTAATACCGCACTGGTACTTCTCGTCCAGCCCCTGTTGACCACCCTACGTACGGCAGAAAAGGCAAGTCAGCGACCCTTTTGCGCTCGCCCCGTGCTCTTCAGCATGCTGCAGAACGGACCTCGAGCATTTTGATGTACGCCCCAATCATCGCACAGCACTTCTTGACCCACCCACACACGACGACGATGTCTCCCGAGCCGAGGCAGAGGCGCCCGGCGCTCGCGTCTAGCTCGTCGGCCTGCGACTGGAGCCTGAGGGCGACAACGCTGTAAGCAATCGGCGGACGCAGTCGATGGCAGCTCGTGCCGACTTACACACGCAGAAGGTCCAGGGTCTGCATTGTTGAAGCTATGAAAGGGTTCGGTGGGGTATGCACGGCTGTGGGCGACGATTTGGTGGGGTACGGATGGTCGTTAGATGGCAACCCGCGCAGGGGGGTCGATACTCGGTGCGGACATTTCGAAACTCACCGCAGGGTGCCGCATCCTCCCGCTATCTTCCTCCGCTGTCAGGATATCCGGAGCGCACTCTACTGCCTTTCCATTTATAAAGCTTTATTATGGCGCTGAAGCAATCAGCTACTGTGGGCACTTGGCGTTCCAGCGTTCCCAACTGATGCATGAGCAAAAGTGATGCGAATGCGAGCAACACAAAGGAAGATATGCGACGAGGTTCCCAAGAGTGCTAAACGCAGAACAAAATCTGAAAAGAGCTAAGCTAGCAAGCAAACAAGATGAGGAAAGAGAAAAGTCCGACAACGTCCCTGCCTACACAATCCTCAGCCCTCGGCCGACGACCAATGCGTCGAGTCCCCACTGGCCGAGTACCCATGCGACACGCTGCTGCTGATGCTGCTCCCCATCGCGTCCCGCTTCCGCTCGCGGCTGCGGCCGGGCGTGGCAGGCCCCTGCGCGGGAACAGGGGGGAAGCGGAAGTGGGACTGGCCTGACTGTGCGGAGCGTGGCGGGGGCGGGACCGCCGGACGGTGGGAGGACCCGCCGCTGGCGTTCGCGGAGTGGGAGCGTCCCATCGTGCCCGTGCCCGGACCCGGCGGGGGCGGCGGGACGGGGGGAGGCGGGAACTGGAACATGGACGCAGGGGAGGCACCGGTCGAGCGCCGCGGGGGGCGGGGCGGGGCGGCGATGGGCGAGTGCGGGCGCGAGGAGGGCGTAGTGGGGCGGAAGGAGGAGACGTGCAGCTGCACGGTCAGCTCGCTCGCTGCGGACTGGAGGTCCGAGAGGCTGTGCCCTAAGTTGACGGGGAACTGCCGCCGCGTGCTGAGGCCTTTGATCGTCGACGCTGTCCAGATGACGAGCTGTGCGTGCGCGTAGAATGTAGCGCATCGTAAAAAAAAAGTGAAGGCTAAACAGCGCACCTTGTTGAACGCCGACGCATCATCAAACAGCGACCTAATGTCCTCAGACCCCGCAGCGCGGAGCCCCCTCCTCCCTGCGTTGTGCGCGGACTTGACGCGCTCGTGGCTCTCCCTCAACCGACGCGTGAGCGCCTCGCCCTCGACCGCGCGCTCTCGCAGCGTAGAGAGCACAGGGTCCCCGACGGCCGCTGCGTCGTCGAGCCCGCCCGCGAGGGCGGGCCAAACGCTCGCGCCGAGCTCAGCGGCCGCCTCGATCTGGTCGAGGAGTTCGTCCTCCCCCACTGCTCCGCTGCGGCTCCCGGACGAGCTGCCCCCGCGACTCATGCTCTGCGACGCGCCGCCGGAGCCGCCGGGGCTACCGGAGGGGATCGTGCCGAGCGACGGCTCGAACGAGAACGAACGCGTGGAGTATGGGGGCGGGGCCTGCGTGCTCGGCGGGCGGATGGACAGCGACGGGAGCTGCTGCCGTGCGCCTGTGCCGGGGGACCAGGAGTCGTCCGGCCCGCCGCCCGTCGAGCGATGCAGCGCTGCGCCGAGCTCGAGGTCCTCGGACGTGTCCGATCCCGCCTGCCGACGCGATTTGCGGCGGGGCG
>JTLS01000685.1:0-14877 GCA_000826855.1 Basidioascus undulatus
GCTCAGCTGTGCTGAACTGTCTTGTGACTCGCTCACGATCAGTGGCTCACTCTGTTCTCTCCTCTCGACCACCCCCCATTCCCTCGAAGCCTCACCACTCTCGTATTACCCGCTCTGTACATCTCCAAACTCACACTTCGCACTTCGAAATGCTCGCTCGCACCTTCAGTCGAATCCTCCATCGCTCTCGCTTCGCTCGCCCTTCGACGTTACTCTCGGTCTCAATGTGCCGGCAATGTGGACTTCCGCGCTGCTTACGCCCATCGTTAAACTCTATCAAATGGCCGCTGGCTTATCGGTTCACCGAACCTATTCCATTGCCGCGACTTCGCCTTGGGCGGCCGCTTTGCTGGCCAACAAAGACGAGGAAAAGCTGAAGTACTTATGCAGTCGACACCTTTCACGGGACAAGACTGAGCTCTCTGTTTCACTGGACGATGAGTTCCACGATCACTTCCTCGATTCCTCGTATCAAGTTCTCGACCATCTGTACGACAGCTCTTCTTTGGGCGCCCGGATCGAATCCTTCGAGATGCTTTGGTGGGAGGTGTCTATGTCTAGTGATGTCGAGGCCCAGGGAAGAGACGGGTGCAAGCTTGTGAGTTCAATTATATTCCAAGTTCCAAAAACAGGAGAGACTGAGCAAACTCAATTGCTATTGCAGTACATTCGCCTCACCACCGAGGCATTGCACCTGTTGCCCAATCTGCATTCGCTCAGACTCGATGCTACTCGTGGGACCTGGACTTTCGACTTCGCAGGAAGCTGCTTTCCACAACCGCCTCGCTGCCCTACCTCGAGTTATACGGCACTGGCCTTCACAAACCTCCTCCGTTGTTCGACCGTCTTGTGGTACCCGTCCAAAGGAACTCACCCTCTCCGTGTCAGCGTGGACCGGACTGGAGATCGATTACGCACGGCACTGGAATAATTTCATGAAGGGGGAGGGGCAACGGCTCGAGCGATTGGCGGTCGACTTCTTCGACTTCTTCGGGGTCGTGTACCTCTTCAATCACGAGTGCAATTCGGAGTCCCCTCCTCTCTTCATCAGGCGCCCGAGATACTCCTCAACGGAGCGGAGCTTCCTGCTCTCCACGAGATTGCTGTGACGCGCTTGATCCTACTGGACCTTGACAGTATCCTCAATGACACGGAGGGTTATAAAATCGCACGCCGGGAGGATGATGATGGCCTTGAACGCTGATCCAAAAGCAACGTGGGGCAGGCCAAGGTCCAGGAGCTCTGAAAAGATACCTTGTCTTACTACGCTGCGGTCGGAAACTGGCTTAAGGGACGATTTCCGGAAGTCAAGGGGTGGAAGGTCGAGACTCGGGAAAACGTTGTGATCTCTCTCCCTCTCTCACTTACACCGTCACCCGCGCCTGAAAGTACTTTCCCTTTGTTGAATTTGCAAACCATCGCATTTTGCGCTTTTAATCGCTTGAAATTGGGTTATCTTCAAGACTGCCTGTCCCAAACGTACTGCAAAGTGGTGATGCTGACTGTTGGCGTCATTGCCTACACTCATGGCAAGTTGAGGCACTTGGGAAGAATTGACGTCTTTTTTTTTTTCAATGGTCTAGTGGGGACATACTTCAGCGGCCGGTCATTGGCTGCAGCAGTGAGAGGTCGGACAGCATGTCGGACACTCCCTTACCCGGATAGTGTTATGTCATCCCACTAAGTGAAATATACGTAAAGTATGCTGGTGGTGGACTGCACTGCAGTAGTCTCACTGCTGCGTAGCCAGGGGCCTGTCGCCGCGCAGGCCCTTGGCTCTGCATGGCGTTCCTGCCCCCTTCCCCACTGTGACTATGTCAGTGGAAAAATTATGACTCTGCCTTTTGGATGTCCTGTCAGGTAACGGTGCCCAACAAACACGGTGCTTTTTTGCTTTTATGTTTGCGCGATATCCGCTTCCAACAGGCGCAGTCATCGTCTGTGTCACGGTCATGTCCTCGGGCATGCCAGCCCCTTTTACTTCCAGTGTCTGGGCCAAATTGAAGATACCCTGAAGAATACATTTTCAAGCCGCACGAGCTCAAGGGCATGAGGCCACCTTCGTCGAGCGCCACGGTGGGCCCTCGCGCGGCTTCCACCGCCACAGCGTTTAGTCAGGCTCGCGACTCGCAGTACAGAAGTGTTCTCGAGATTAAGTACCAAGACTGCAATGGGGTATCGTTTGATCAGATACACTTGAAGAAAACTCCAGGTATTCACTGTTTTAAGACTATATGTATTCCGCTGTGCGTACGGCAAGGCTGTAGAGCCTGCATAGGCAAGCGACGAACTAGACAGCGTCGTCAGTTCTGTTTTCCAAACGTCCATCATGATGAATGGTATGGAGCGTCTGTATTTTTCGCATGGACGCCGCACAAGCGGTACTTGGGGTTACCGTGAGCAGAGCAATCAAAGCATCGCCCCGCCCGTTAGGCAGCTCAGCGACACTGAGCGTCATTTGAGACATTCCCTTGCCCTGTGTTGGGCTTAGATCGAGAATCTCTTAAAGCTCTAGGTGCCTCAAGCTGACCATCCAAGCTGAGTGCCTGTCGAGACCGCTTGAGCGGGTCGACCAGCGCTCGGGACCTCACACGTCCTCGCCTCTCCCCTCCCGTTCCGCTGCGGGTACCCCATCCCCCCATCCCAAATAAAGATCCCCAGGCCTGCACAAGTAAATACGGACTGGAAATATGCGAGACGTTCCCCACCAAAAGGCGGGTACGCGGGCTTTTATACAGGAGAGCCGACATGTCACACAGCGGGGTCAGACGCGTCCTGTGGAGGAGATTGCACTGGGAGACCATCCGTCACGAAGGGGTACAATACCTGAATCACCCCTATACGGCGGTGTCCAGGCTAGGACCCGACTCCGCCTCAGGCTTTTGGGCCCGCGCTGACCCCGAGTGCCGCCCGCCTGCTGCCGGAGCCCGGAGAAAGGGGATGGATTTGGATGGGATGGGGAGGTGGTGAATGCTAATAGGGATCCGCGCCATTAAGTGTAGGATCAGGGAAGGTGGAAGGGAGACGATGAAATTCAAGGACAGCTAGCTGTGGCCGGAGGAGGAGGAGGTTGCCGGTGGAAGAGAAGCGGGTGGCATCGGGGCGTGAAACGGGAAGCGGTGGACTGACTGCTCAAGCCTTTCTTTCCGTCCCTTCACCATGGTCTGAGGTCGATTGTTTGAGAACACCTTTGGGTGGCTTGTCATCTACCATAGTCTACACCCTCACGCTGGCTTGACGTTCAGTCTGGCCTGTACATGTGCGGCGTGAATCTTCCTGGGCGCCGCGGCATGCGAAGCCAGTCCCGCACCAAACGTGCAGCTCTTGGTATCCTCGCGCAACTTTCTGGGCCCGGAGTCCAGTCACACCAAGAAGCAAGATGATATTGAAGGGTGCGAGGGTCTTGGGGAGGTCGGAAGCGGTGATCGGGAGAGTGAAGGGGGTGAAGCTGGTCTTGGGGTGGGATGCGAGGAGGGGCGCCCAGTGCGCCGCTGAGGGCGGAGAGTAGGAGGTATAGTCGTCTAATATCGCGATGCGCACATCGCCTGAGATAGTGGATGACATGGCGTGGGTTCTGAAATTTTGAAATGGTCAAAGGACAAGGAGATGGAGGAGAGAGCCCAAGAGGGAAGAGGGACGAAGGAAGACTAGACGGCCTCACCATGGCGTGCTCCTCCTTCGGCCCGACCTCCCGAAAGCAGTCGCGTGCTCGTCGCGTCGACGCAAATGAAAGGCCCGTCAGTAAAGAATCATGCCCGCCAATTCTTCCACTCAACGTCTCCATTCTCTCAAACTATACCATACAAGTACACCTAGGCCTGCCGCCAATCCCTCTCCGTACTCCCTCTTCCTCTCCTGCTCCTCCCGCGCCAATCCGCCTCTTTTCCGTTCTTGTCCAGTCTCTCCGCCCCACCTCAAACCGCGTCCGGCCGTGCGACATAATTGCCACCCCACGGCTTGATCCGCCCCGGACCGCCCTTGTACACGCTGCTCTCGACGAGGTTGAGCGCGGGTAGGCGGAGCGCCCGCTTGTGGTCCTGCAGCGCCCAGTGCGACAGCGCGAGGGTGTTGGTACCGTTGCTAGAAGTGTGAGAAAAAAAAGAGGGCGTAAGACTTTCGGATTTATGCTGAGGGGGGAAATAAGATAAAGAGGAAGAAGCAGACGGACTAGTTGAGAATGCCCTCGTGCACGCGGAACGAATTTTGTGGACCTGTTGGGAAGGCGAATAGATCAGAAGATGTTAACTGATGAGAATTAAGCCGGTAAACGTACCGAGGTTTGCGACACGCTGTGTTCGAACCGGTCCGAATTGTTAGCTATGCGGCCCGCATCACCACCAGTCAACGCGTACCTTCGCCATCTGCCACCCGTTCACCTGTTTCCGTCCAGCGAGTTTGCACCACGTCGTGCTGTCTCTCCACTTCCCCCTCACGAATAGCAACGCACATATAGCTGACACCGATAGTCCGCCTCGTCCCCGTCAAACACAAACGCGAGCGGTATGTCGTATCCCTCCGGCAAGATGAGCTCGAACGTTGTTCTATAGAACCCGACGCCAACTTTCGGGATACCCTCCTGGGGCGAGCGTTCCTCCCAAGAGGAGTCGTCGAAGCCGGGGAGGTGGTAGCCTTTGCGCTGCAGATCAAAGCACGCTTCAGCGCCGGACGGGCGGAGCAGGGAGGAAGGGGACGTACTTCGGCGAAGAGACCGCCTGGGAGAAGAGAGTGCGAATCAGCGTTCGTGGACGCGGCTGAGATGAGAGGGAGGGGAAAGCTCTTGAGACTGAGGAGACTTACCTTCGTTGAGGATTGTACGCTGTCGATGGAGAGCGTCAATTTTGGTCGCTGTACCACTGCAGCGGAGTGGAAAGGCCGCAAGACTCACGATACGATCGGGGAACTTGTTCTGTCCGCCGTAGTTGCCAGCAACCTGGGGATAACAGACACCCGCAGTTCAGTTGCTTGCCGTTTTCTCGCAGTATCTCAGCGGCCGCGCACCTTCCAGTGGTCGAACTGGGTGGAGTTGTCGCCGGAAATGAGGTAGTAGCCCTGTCGCCTTCGTGTCAAAGACAGTATTCTTCATTTCGCAGCGGTATTCGAAGGGGTTTGAACGGACCTGGATCCCGCGCGGCAACTTGATGTCGTCTTGGCTACCACCCGGAAGCGAGTTACTCGATTGGTTCTACCGTCCCTTATAATTCAGCGTTTCCTGCAATCTCGCCCTCCAGTCCCTCGTCGCTACTCACATAGCCCATATGGTCCTGCAGCACAGTCAAGACGTTCTCGCCCTTCTTGACGCTCTGCTGGGGGAAGTAGAACGTCTCGTTCATCGTTTTGAGCCGGGCGAGGTCCTCCATCGACCCGAGGAAGACGTCGTTGAGCCAGACGCTCGCCGCGAAGGACGACCCGCCCGAGATGGACAGGTTCACGGCCGTCGGCGTCGAGTCGTGGTTCAGGTTCGGGGTGGAGAAGTGCCCGCGCCAGATGAGGTTGCCGACCTGCGAAGGAGGCACTGTCATTGAAGGACCTAGGAAAGGCGTCTGAGTGAAAGGGATGCTCACATGGTAGCCGTAGTCGTTTGCGTAGAGAATCCACGGGTCGCCGTAGAACGGCTTGTAAGGATTGTTCGTCCTGTAAAGGAAGTCGTGGTAATGAGCATGCTGTCCTTCGAATGCGACAAGAGATTGAAACTCGCTTCGTATGGTCCGCATCGGTCCACTTTGAATCATCAAAGTCCTGCTTGACTTCGGGCAACGAGTCCTGCCCATCCCCACACGAGCAGGTCAATGTCGCTGCGCAGCGCTGCAGGGCGTTGCACATCACTCACGATGAACTTCCACCGCTCGAAATTCGGGAACGAGAAGTTAGGACGCTCGAACTCGAGGGTCGCCTCGTACGCGCCCCACACGTTCGGCTTGACATCGATGACTTGGCCGTTCCACGTCACTTGGCGTATGTTGCTCGGCGCGACGATGGTGACGGGTGTTGTCCGGTTGATGTCGCCCCACAGGTCGAGGTCGCGGTGGTCGATCGACGCGTTTCGGACGAGGTACCTGCGAGCGTTGCGCTTCTGTCAGAAACGTGGAAGAAGAGGCGACAGAACATCGATGATGGAGACAAGACACGTACGGGCCCTGAACCAGCACCGTTTGGTTCGTTTCGAATTGAATGTAGCCCGCGTAGTTGTCCTTCGGGTTCTGCGCGATCGCCGGCGCCCAGAAAGACGTTGCCGTGCGGTAGTCGGTGACGATGCTGTAGAAACGAATAAGATGAAGTTAGACAGGCGCTACGAGCAGGACAATGCACACATACACCAAGACGGAGCCCTTCCCGCGGCCGATGCGGATCGCTGTTAGGCCCTTTTCAAGGACGAAGTTGATGATGATGCGGTTCTTCAACAAGTTCGTAGCGCTTCAGTCTCGTCCTGAATCGAGCTGCCGAGCTCGCTTTCGCACCTTCGTCTTTTTGTAGTCCGCCTTCGTAGGCCCATGCTGCGACATCTTCGTGCTGCGCGGCGTGTCGAAGGCCATCTCATACGTGAATCCAGGCGTGCCTTCGACCAGGATGATGTCGACATCGTCGATCTGATTGATGTGGACGATCCCAATGGTGGCTGTCACAGAGTTAAGAAGTTAGCCGCTTTGCTACGCTGTGAAAAGAATGAACCGGACATGCAGTAGAAGATGCGGTTGTAATCGCTGATCTGGACTTCCGCACTGTAATGCCAAATATTAGTCTCGCTCGATACAAGATGTCTACCTGAAAACGTACACCAAAATGCGTGAGTCTCTGCCGTTTAGCGTGATCTGCCCGCCCAGCTCGGGCACCCGTATCCACCCGTACGAGTACGTGTTGATGTCAAGCTTGAAGCTTTGAATCTCGCTGCGATAATATGGAAGCATACATCAGCGCTTTCACAATGCAAATGCAGCGACTTCGCATACTCACAACGAGCTCGAGTTGGACTGTCGCACGACATAAAAGCTCGCGCCTGTATCTGGGTTGCGCAGCGCGGTGGTGTAGATGCGGCGGTTCGTCGTGAGCATGCCGGAGCCTTCGCCCATCAGGTCGGTCTTGTAGAGGTCGGGCATGCTGCGCAGGAAGAGGCTCTGCAGCTTGAATTCGCCGTACCTGCAGGAACCGCAGTCAGATTTTGCGATGTTTCTAGCAGTCAAAGGAACGCTTTACTTCGGTACGAGCTCGCGGCCTTCTCCGATCACAGCGGCGTAGTCGTAGGACGTGTAGACCGCTGCGAAGGAGAGTCAGATCATGTGAATCTGTGCGAAGTCCGAGAAAAGCGGAGCACTTGGGAATGCGAGCTGGCCCCAGTTTGTCCCGCCGTACCTGGCCGATCCCACGTACGTGTAAGTGAGGCTGACAAGGGTCGAAAGGCAACTCCACCTACATCATGTAGAAGTTGACGGCTTTTGGGAAAGAGTGTCAGCTCTGAGTTCTGAGGGGAGATAATAACTCTCCTTACCTGTGAAGCCCTGCGCGATGTTGTTCAGGTAAAACACCCGCGTGTAGTCCTCGCCAGTCAGGATGAGGCAGTTGTTGTGGCCAGATGTCGAGCCCCAGAAGTCGAACGCGCCACCCTGGAACCTGTCGAGCGACGTGAGCTCGTCTCAGAAGACGGCTCCGCCGCTGCTCAGCTGGGCGTACTCGGGACTAGTCTTGGGATGCCATGGCGCAACGTAGTCGAGCTGCAAAGGCAACAAAGGTCTACAGATTGATATTATCAGATAACCGTGCACCAAAACGTACGTATTCGCGGTATGTAGTGGCAACCTGAGGCCACTTGCGGGGCTGCTCGCAGTTGAAGCCGATGGGATCTAGCGTAGCAGGCTCAGCTCCTGCACGCATAACCAAGGGGAAACCACATACACAGATCGAGCCCGTATATGTCTGGAGACCCAAGGCCATCACCATAGCCCCAACCGTTGTAATGAGGATTCGCCCATTTCAGGTCGGGCTCGTTGAACATCGTCGGGACTACGATGCCGTGCGACCGCGAGGCGTCTTCCAGCTCTTGCATGTACTGTACAGAAGGACTGAGGATAAGCTCCCGAATGAGGCACACAGAGCAGCTTGTGTTGAGAGAGACGTACCTCTGATCGACGTGGTCCTGAGTACAACCGTTTTCCGCTGTCAGCACCGAACGGCGGGCCGAGACAGGGGCAAGACCTATCTGCTCATACTCATTCTGAACGAACTCCAAGATTCAGTACTAATCTGTAAACCGGGTAAGAGGTCATCACGTACATCTTTCTGATACAGACTGCGCAGGCGGCTCGGGCGTCAGCCGGATGCGAAACAAGGCATAGCGGCAGACGTACATTACAGGCCCGCCGTGGGAGATCTGATGCCGCTCGACAATCTCGTTCATTTTCTTGAACTGCGGCTGCCATGAGTTCCGATCCGAGTTTAGTAAGAAGAAGAGACCTTACGTATAGTTGCCAAGTCTCGTGGAATCCAGTGTCGTTCGTCCGGATCTCCCCTGTGCGAGTGCCAGGTCAGCAAGTGCAGTGGTGCCGAAGGACGCGCGCTGACATACCCGGCCGCGCCGTGACCCATCCTATTCCAATTCCAAACGTTCAGCGGTGCTCATAATTTGGAGATGTCGCCCAGCTCACCGGGTATACCTCCGCCAGTCGTCTCCGCGCTGCAACGCATTCATCTTAAGCTTTCTCCAAGCCCTTCTCCCCAGAACGTGAACATACTTGATATATGGTCCGGGTCTCGCTGCGGAGGCAAAACTGGTAAGTGACGAGGCAAGCGCCAGCTGGAGCGCGAGGACACACCTATCACCCACAGGCCCGCCTTCTTGCACTCGATGATGAAGGGCTCCCAGTTGTTGACGCCCTCGAGGTCCAACCGGCCGGGTGTTGTCTCGGCTGCGAAGACGGTAAGAAGGTGGAAAGGAAGATTGCGCGGCCGAAAAGCGTACTCATGGCCCAGCTGCGCAGCGTCGACTGTCAGCGTTTTTCAAGCAGTGCAGTAGTCGAGACTCGATGACTTACTTAGTGTAGATCGAGATCGTGTTGGCCCCCGATGCAACTGTCTTTTGGATTACCTAAAACAGGGGAGCTCCCGTGAAGTAGTGAACGAAACCACAGCGAGACACAAAGGTACGCACGTCGCGCCAGAGCGCCGGCACCGGCAGCCGCCAAGGGTGGATCTCGCCTGCAGAGTCCGCCTTCAGCTGGAGAACGGTCCGACTAATACCCCAGTTGAGCAAGAACTTACCGCCTTGGACGTAGATGCGCTGTGGAGGCCGGCTGCGATACGGCTTGACGAGATAGCTGTACGAGTCCCAGTAGACCTTGTCCGTCAAGCCCGTCGAGTTCAACAATTCACCTCCGTAAACGTCTCTGTTGGGGGGCGAGAACGCGGCAGGGGTCTTGCGCAGCGGCTTGACCTCGGGCCTGAAGAACGCGGCGTAGACGAGCGCGCCGAGGCCGAGCGCGCCGGCGGCGAAGGCGACGATGAGCGCGACGACTCGCTTCCACGAGCGCGGATGGCGCTTGCACGGGCGCGGGTGCTCGGAATCCGTCTCGGGCTCGCTCGGCCCGGGGAGGAGCGGAAGGTCGTCATGCCCCGGCGTGACGGTCTTTGAGAACACCGTCATGGGCGGCAGCGGCGCAGGATGAATACAAGAAGGCGAATAGGTGGAAGCGAGATGGGCTGGAAGCGACGGAGACGAGCACAAGCCGACGAGGACGATGTCGCCGACGTCGGGATCGAGATGGGCAGCCAGCCAGCGAGGCGAGGGCGGCAGGAGACCGAGAGCTTGAAACGGTGAGCGTGGTCGAGCTTATCAGCTTGACCTCATCGCAAGCCCACTCTTTGCGCCCCTGCTCAGCGCCCGAACAGAAAGCTTCGAAGTCTGCAAACGTAAGCGGAATATGAATGCGAAAGGCAATGCCATATCGCAAAACGCTGAAGGAAGGCAGCATAAGGACCAGGGAAAAGGTTGACCGCACGGCAACAAGTGGCAGCAGCGTAGTCGACGAATGCAGCCGAAACCCTACAAAGAGATAGATAAGAAATATCTCGCGCTCGCCCCGCGCGCCGTAGATGCGACCGATGCACTGCCGCTGCCCTGCGCGGCCGCAGACACCCCAAGACTGCCGCGACGTGGAAGACGGCATATCAGCCGCGTCCTGGCTTCAAGTTTTGGAAGTCTGCCAAGACTCACGAGTAAGCGCGATCGCCCAAGCTGAACATTCGATCGAACCAGTTCGCGCACCATGCGAGGGCGGTGCGCTGGCACGTCGTGTACTGCAGGTTGAGCGGCGGGGACGTCTCGAGCTGGCGCAGGGCGCGGTAGATGATTGACGGTTGTGGAGCACCTGGAACGTAGAATGCTCTGTGCTCGAAGTTCATGTGCCGGCGAAAAAGAGGAAGTGCGCACCGAACCGGAAGGCCGAGGCGTACGCGCTCTTCCACTTCTCTTCGAGCAGCGTCGCGCAGCGCTGAGGCTCTGGACACGCAGCGTGGCTGTATCGTGCTGAGGTTCAACAATAATTCAAGAGTACTAGAGATCAAGAACTTGAAAAGTGCACCAGATATACTCGCGCGAGATGGGGGTAACGCCCATCTTGAGCAAGCGCTCGAGGAACCATGTCCGTCTGCGCTTCGAGCCAAATCAGCATCGGTACGCTCCGAGCCGCGGGGCGCGAAGACGCACTTCCTCTCAAGTTTGAGCAGCGTACTCTCACTCAACTCCGCGAGCTCCTCTGACTCCCAGTTCCCCCACCCGTCAAGCAAGAAGCGCGACGCCTCCTTGTACACCTCCGCGAGGCCGGCGGTGTTGATTCCCGCGTGCGCGCAGTGGTACTCTGTCCTCCGCACTCCATTTTCAGCCGTGTTCGGGGAAAACGGTGGATGGAGAAAGGCAGGACGGACCGGCCATGGCCATAGCCTGTATTGGCCGCCCCGCCGCGTGCAGGAGGAGGAAGTTTGTGCAGGCGCGGTTGAGGAGCGGGACGACGAACTGCGTGGGGTGGGTCAGCATAGGGATTTTGTGAAGCGATGGAGGTTGGGACGCACTTTGTTGGACATCATCAGGAGGGCGTCAACGTTGTACCTGTTCAACGAAGCTCAGCGTCCCTCGGTTGCCGCCTGGAGATGGCCCGAGCTCACCATGTCACGTTGCATTCGAGACTGTATCGTAAAGCGTCAGCTGCAAAAACGAGAAGACGCGGGGTCTACTACGGACTGTGGATACAAGAACCGCAAGAAGTCGTGGAATGCTTCTGGCTTCGCCGGGAGTCAATCAGGGCGACTTCGAAGCGCGAGCAGCAGCGGCGCAACTCACTTCCTCCTCTTTCAGATCCACCACCGCGACCGGTTGTCTCCTCACCGACTGCGCGCGGGTCCTCGAGCGATCCCTCCTCCCTCCTCTCAACACCTCTTTGTCCTTCGCCTCTCCCTCCTCTCCATCGCCCTCCGCCTCTCCAAGCCCCATCTCCTCCACCCCACTCTCCAACCCGCCTCCAAACAGCTCGAAGGGCTTCCCTTCTTCCTCCCTCTCGTCCTCGTCCGCCGTAAACGACACGGTTACGCCCGACACGCCGCTCGCGACGGACGCGGGGCGGCGGCGGCTGGCGTCCCCGGCAGGCTGGGTCTCTGACCAGCTGCCGAGGAGGAGGGCCTGGAAAAATGGCGAGCCGAAGATGAGGATGTCCTGGTGGGTGCTTTCCACCTTCCCCCATAATCAGCCTTCCTCTTCTCTCCTCCATTCTGAGTAAACGACGACTCACTAGAACTCCTTCCCCCCACACCGAATCAGGACATTCCCCGGGTAGCCCGCCGCCCCTCCCAGAAATGTCGGGTCGATTTCAAAACCCTCTGCAGCGCCTGCTGAAACAGAATTCGAGCGCTCGCGCGGCGGAGGAGGGAGCGGGAACGCGGAGGTGGACGCGGAGGTGGAGCCAGAGGTGCTGCTGGGGGTGACGGTGGAGAGCGGCAGGGACGGGTTGCGCGCTATGAGGCGGTGGGAAGGGTTCATAGACATTATAATAGAGTATTATTGGTTTGCTGGTAGATGGACGAGTGTGAAGGTGAAAGTACGAGACCAAAAGGAGTTCAAGGCGAAAGGCGGCGAGACGCGTGGAAGGCTCCGCGTTTGATGTCGTTCGGGCCGGTGCCGCCGCCGATCTGAGTGCTGCATGGACTTTCATACCATCGGCAGCCGCAATTTCAGTCTATTTCTTTACGTTGCCCGTACCTATTTGTGTGAAAAGAACAGAAAAGTCCTTTCAAGCACGCTCAACAAAACAGCCAGATTGCAACGCCGCATAGCCCTTGCATTGAACATCCCATATGGGGGGATGCAAGTCAGCCCTAATAAGCCCAAGGTCTTCCACAAACACTACAGTGAAATGGCCAAGAAGGTGAGTGCTGCATCCAAACCCCTTTCCACTGTGGAATCCTTTTTTCACCCACTAACTCCCTTGGAGGAAGTACATGGTGCTCCCCTTCCGGCAAAACTGGTCAAAGGGCTGGCCAAAGATACAGCCCCTTAACAGACCACATGTTGCATGACTGGTGCATAAGGTAGATGGACGTCATGATGCTGTCCAGGTAAGAACTACCGCGCCTGCGCAACTTTGCGCTCAAAGGCTGTCCAAGAAGCCCACCCGTCCACCTCACTTCCCGCGTTTCCGCCGACATCAGGCTTGTGGAAGGCCACAGCCCAGGTGCGAAGTTCCCGACAGATAGGACATGAAGAAATTATATCAGAATAGTAACACAGCAGCCAAGAATTCTCTGTCACGTCGCGAAGGAACGACTTCGCCGGCGCCCCCGCGTTTCACACTCGGTCGTCACCACTCACCTCTCTCCCATCGACCACCACCTCCGCCTCCGGCTTCGGCTGTCCTGGGCTTTCAAAGTCCCCTTCCCCCTCCGGTGCTTCTTACCCTCATTTTGAGGGCCTGCCGTTTGTCACTTCCACATTCCCATCCGTCCTTTCTCCCCTTTCTCCGGGCTCCCGCGGCAGGCGGGCGGCACTCGGGGTCAGCGCGGGCGCAGGAACCTGGGGCGGAGTCGGTCCCGGCCGGACCCCGCTGCATAAGGGTGATCCTGTGTCGTACCCCTTTGTGAAGGATGTTCCCCCAGTGCATCTCCTCCACAGGACGCGTCTGGCCCCGTTGTGTGACATGTCGGCTCTCCTGTCTAAAACCCCACGTACCCGCCCTTTGGTGGTGAATTCTAGTCTAGAGCTTTCTTGATTATTTTGTATTGATGTAGGAGCTGGTTAAGGATATGAAGTGGGGGTGGGTGGGTTGGTGGGACTGTGGGACGTGAAGGGAGGGGGGACGCCCTGTCGGCGCAGCGCCGCTGCCTGGTGAGTGCTCGTCTGCGTGCCCAGTCAGTCCTTGCAGAGTGTCAGCTCAGCCAGGACATGAGAATAAAATGGCATGATGGTACAGGTTTATGGACCCTAGTCTCATCCACGAGCTCATTTGTCCCACCACGGCCTAGCTGATAGGTGGGTTGAACGCTCGAACTGCACACGGTGTCTGCTTTCCCTTGCCCAGCACGCCTTGACACTGTTACAGTTCAGGGCGCCATGACCCAACGCAGAAGAACCCTTTCCATATTGCTGAGAAACCCCTCGATGTTCATGCCCTCCCACTCACTCTCTCCGATTGCACATTGCAGGGCGGACATCGGCCGTTGCCAGTTTCACGCTTCCGGCGCTGCATTAGTGTGTGTCGTCAGCGAGAATGGGGTTTTTCAGAATCGCGTTCACCCCTCACCCTGACGTAGCCTTTGCGAGTTCAGTCCGCCAGAGGGATCGACACCTGCAGCCAAGCAGGCCTCGCGCAGCCGACGCAGCCGAGACATGTCCTCGGTGGACTCTGCGGTATTACTGCGAATCGAGAGCTCCGAAAGCGCTGGGGCGACAACATATTTGTGCTGAATAAATTCGAGCAACTGAACGAAACAGCTCTCCAGGGGGTGTTCAAGCCTGAGTGCGAGTTTCTGTAGCGCAATCGGGAGGACGTCAACGAGACGCGGCGCTGGATGTGGAAGTCGTGTGTCGCCCGGCGCGCCGATGAGCATCCACAGTGGAGCTTTAAGAGACCCGAGAGCGGGGTATTCCCGAAGAGGACGGTCAAAGGACATGATGGGTGGGTCCCGGGGGACATCGAGATCGAGATGAGTGAGTGCTGCTCGTGAGCTGCTGAGCGCACGGTCGAGCCGCCTCGGCCCTTGTGCCCGCCACCCCATGCACCAATCTCTTCGTACGTAAGGTATTCGAGTTCACGTGGAATGCGAAGGAGATCCCTCGAAAGTTGTGGTCGATGAATTGGTAGTACGTCAGGTCGAGTTGCGTGACGGACGAGGAACCCCACAAATCCTCAAAGGGAACCTCATCGTGTGGGCAGAGCTCCAGCATGTGAAGGGACAGCTTCTGAACGCCAGGCAGTGCCAAAGACGAGAATACAGTTTCTGTCTCGTACCCACCCTGGGTGTACCAGTGAGAAAGTGTGACTCGCACAGCGATCAAAGGCCCGCAGGAGCTCGGCGAGCGGGACCTGGAAGGCGTCCAACAGGTCCACCTCGTGCAGGGGTGCAGCGACAAAGAGTTGGAGCGAGCTGGAGTATCTGCAGAAGGCGCGGGGTGAGACCCTCGTCCATTGACTCATAAGAGTCCTCTGAGCCATGAAGTCCGAATCCTGCGAGGTATCGACTTCGAGTGAGTGGATGTGTGTTCCTAAGTAATTCTCGGCGTTCCTGTAGAGTACGAGCGAGTAGTACTATGCGCCTGTCGTCCACGCAGACGTCTTTGTACAAGAAGGGCTCGATGATCCTATGCAGTCGCCAAGAAGTGAGCGCGAGACTGCGTGAGGCGGAGAGGAG
>JTLS01000686.1:0-14875 GCA_000826855.1 Basidioascus undulatus
ACCACCCCCACCTCCCCAAGACGACCCCCACCCGCTTCCTCAAGGTCGGCGCGGACGCGTCCGCGGGCCCCGCGAGCTTCCACACGCTCGAGGAGCTCTTCCTCGCCTGGGTCCTCCGCGATGCGGGCATGGCCGAGTACATCCGCCGCTCGAAGGAGGAGGGCATGTCGTTCATCCCCCATATTGAGCGGAAGGCGATGGTGGATTATCTGGAGGGGAAGACGGACAGCCATCCGAGGGTGGTGGAGGACCAGGAGGGTGAGTTTCGAGCTCCACTCTTTACACCGATACCCTGCGTTGGTGAGCTTAAATGCGCTCGGATGCCCTGTCAGGAGGAGCCCCCGGCGACGGCACCGCACCCACCGCCCCCTCCGCCGCCGCGCCGACCAAGAAGCGCGCGTACGTCCCGAACGCAGCGGACAAGGAGGTGGTGAAGCGCATCCGCGCGAACGAGATCGAGCTGCGGGACCGGAACACGGTCCTGCGTGGGATCAAGGACATCGTACGTGTCCACCCTTCCTCTCCCACCACCTTCACCGTGCGCTGCAGTAGCCCTGAAAACGCGCGCTCACATCGCCCAACCTCCCTGTCAGAACTTTACCGCCGTCCAGCAACTCGCCGCAACCCGCATCGGCAAGGTCCGCAACGCGCCCTCTTCCCGCGCGCCCGCTCCCGCTCCTACCACAGTGGCGCCCAAAAGCCCCGAGCCTCTGCGCGGAGCGAAGAAAGCCAGTGCGTCTCGGAGGTTCTGTTCTGGGTCGGTCTTTTCAATAGTTACTGACGCATCGTTCACGTTTCGACACTTCAGAGAACCTCACTCCCATCATCATCATCTCCTCGTCCCCCACCTCCCTCATCACCATGCACAACGTCAAGCGTTTCCTCTCCGACGCAATGTCCGTCCCATCCCCCATACCTCACCCTCTCATCCTCTCGCTCTCCCACCCCTCTCGCTCACATGCTCCCTCCTCGATCTTCCCCTCCGAATCAGATTCGAGCCCTCCTCCCTCGCGCGCGAGCGCGCCCTGGCGTCGCACGAGTCCGCGGAGGACATGATCACGGTGTACCGGGCGAAGGAGGGCTTCGACGACCGGCGGACAAAGTGGCATGTCGTGGACTCTGTCGAGGCGCTGGGCAAGTTCGGGCCGGACGCTTGGTGAGTCGGCGTACTGAACGGGAAGATGTGAGAGGGGAGAGGGAGAGGGAGGTACTGATGTGGGGGTATGCGGGAAAAGGGATCGCGTCGTCTGCGTCATGACGACTGGGCAGGCGTGGCAGTTCAAGCAGTACAAGTGGACCGAGCCGAAGGAGCTCTTCCGGCATGGTCTGCCCCATCTTGTCCCCTCCTTACCTTCTCCCTCGTCCTACCCACTCAGTCGTTCGCCCGGGCCCCAACAGTGAAAGGTATCCACGTCCAATGGGCGAACGACCCGCCCAACGCAAAGATCCGGGACTGGGCAGTCACGGACCTGCGCGTAAGTCGCTTCTCCCCTTTTTCCGTTCCTCCGTTGCGCCTCCTCCGAGACCGAGGCTGACTGCGTGCCTGACGGATGAGCAGATCGAGCGCGAGAAGCGGCACACGGACAAGTCCCTCGTCGCCGGCTTCTGGAGGATGCTCGACGGCTGGATCGCGGCGCACAAGCCTTGGTTGAACGCGTGATGTCTGCGTCGCGCCGGGGAGGAAGAGCGTTCTCCATGTTGCTGGTCTGGGCGAGCTTATGCACCAACTTGACTGGCTTGAAGCATATTCTTTTCTTCAAGACCGCGGCATTGTAGCGTCGCATCTCCTCTGACCCTCGGCGGAGCTGGCCCAGGAAAGCCTCGTTTCTAGGCCGCACTGGTTGTAGCGTTGAGAGGGATGGGTGCATTCGTGAGCTTCGGCACACAGACATTCATTGTAGAAGCCACTCGTCATTACGCAGGCTGAATAAAATGCGGTCGTCTACATGTCGTGCGCAGGATGCCAGCTAGGCGATAAGAAGCGGGAGGAGGTACAACACGAGTAGGTGGTGCGGTCGCACAAACCAAGAGAAAGGTCCGCGCGAGGGATGATCATGAGAAACCGACGCCGAGCGGGTCGATGTCCGTCGTGCTCTTGTCGGGCGGGGGCGGCGGGGGATACGGAGAAGGCGAGGGAGACGGCACGGCGAGCTGGGAGACCTTTGCGCGCGGCCTGGCGACGTCGACGAGGCGTGACGGGATCGGCGACCGCTCAGCGGACACAGCGCGCGAGTCGGCGACGCGGCCCCAGGACCCCGCCTCGTTCAAGCCCGGGCGAGCGCCGACGTCTAGCGAAGCTGGAGGGGGCGGATGGGGCGCGGGGGAAGGTAGGCTCTCTGCGACACGCTTCGTATCCCAAGGGTTCGAGGGTGTGGAAGTGTTGGGCGACAGAGCGGCGCGAGAGAGGGAGGAGGACGAAGCGGTGGGTCGAGGGGGGTCCGGGCGGCGGGGGTTGGGGTTGGAAGCGGTTCGTACGGGCAGAACCGAGGCGGCTGCCGTGGCCGCCCAAGGATTATCGGCCATCGGAAGCGGTGGAGGTGCTTGGGCGACAGCTGGCGTCGTCGCGGGCCGTTCGCGGGCTTGCAGCTCGCCTTCGGCGCCGCGCGGCGCGACTGCTGGCTCGGCAGGGCCAGTCAAACCCGTAGACAAGTTCTGGACCTGGCTGCCGATCTTGCCCGCGACGTCCTGGACATTACTGCCCCACCGAGCGAACATCGAACGGTAGCCGCCCCCGCCCGACGCGCCGGCGACTGGGTCGCTGACTTGGGACGTCGGGCGCATCGTGATCGCGGACGAGACGGTCCCGAAGGGACGGAAGGAGGACGCGCGCTCGCGGCCGTCTCCGCTGCGGCCGGGTTCGGGGGAGGGAGGGCCCGTCGGGGCGGTCGCAGGGAAGTGGAGGGAAGCCGAAGTCGGGAGCGGTGAATGCCGGGGCTTGTAGACGGCGTAGCTGGGAGAGGAAGATGGCGAGACGGACTGGGACAAGATCTTGCCCGTGGCGAGAACCGGGTCGTCCTTGCCGCTCTCGACAGGACCGACGATCTCCTCCCTCGGCGGGCTCGCCACTTGCGCGAGTGGCGGCCCGTTCATCTCCTCGTCGCCCCGCCCAAAGATGCCAAACCACCATCGCACATCCGCCGGATCGGGCATGAGCACGCCCATGTCATCGCTCTTGCGATCGTCGCGCGCGGGATCGTACTGCGGGTTCGCGTAGCGAGCACGTACCGCATCCGAACCCGGCCCGAAGAATTCGTCCCAAACGCTCGACGTCGCCTGCGTGGCGGGCTTCCGACCGACGCCGTCCAACGGCGGTACTGTGCGGCGCTCGCGCTCGGTGTTGAAGAGGAAGGTGCCGTACTGCGCGGCATAGAGGTGCGTGTGGAGTTGGACGAGGAAGTCTGAGTTGAACTCGAAGCGTTGAGGATATTGCCGCTGGAGCTGATAAATGCAGTCGAGGAACTGGAGGAAGACCGGGCTCGTCTCCTTGAGGTGATGAGGCGCGGAGAACTGCCCCTGAACCGAAGCGAGGAAAGCGCCGGCGCGTCCTGCGCCACCGCTGTGGTCGGCGCCGTTCGCGCCTGCGCCACTCTCGCCCTGCGCCGAGACGAAGAACTTCTCGCTCGACAGGTGGCCACATCGGTCGGCGAAGCGGTGCCCGAAGCTGACGAAGTCCTTCTCGATGAGGACGGCGAGGCCCTTGAACGTGCGGAAGTAGGGGTCGAGGCAAATCTGCGCGAGCGCCGCAAGTTGGCTTGTGCGGTCCCAGCCCTGCAAAGCGGCCTCTTAGTCAGCATGACCGCCGTTCAATTAAGCCGAACGCCGAAGCAACGTACGTCCGAGCAGTGCACAAGGACATGCGATGAGTTGATATGAACATTCCGGACGACGCCCAGTACGCCGTCGAGGAGGATGGAGATGTGTTTCAAGTAGTTGGAGCGCTTCAGGTGATGCCGGTCTAGCGGAGGTGGTGATGACGCTGCGTTGGACGAAAGAGACGGGTCGGACAGACGCAGCGCGTCGATGACGCGGTTGAGGGAATCCCGCATGACATCTGCGGAATGGTACAAGTCAGCACGCCAGCTGCGCCTATGAGGAGTATGTGAGACGCACGAATGTTCTCAATCCCAAGATAAATTTTCTTGCAGCCCTTGTAGTTTTCCATGTTCTCCGTCCCAGCGCCGTTCGCGAGCTGCGCCATGGCGTTCGTGGTCGGCCGCGCGTCGACGATGAGGTTGGTCGGCGTCGCGCCGTATACTGTCGCGCTCGCGTCCGGCGAGTAGGCCGAGTCGGGCTGG
Source organism: Basidioascus undulatus (assembly GCA_000826855.1). Classification (NCBI taxonomy): domain Eukaryota; kingdom Fungi; phylum Basidiomycota; class Geminibasidiomycetes; order Geminibasidiales; family Geminibasidiaceae; genus Basidioascus; species Basidioascus undulatus. Next base: position 4,296 of record JTLS01000686.1, read on the forward strand.
ACGTGCGTCGCGAAAATTGACTCGATAAGCTTCTCGTCCTGGATCGAGCGGGCGTTCTTGAGGCCGACGAGCGGCTGCGAGCAGCGAGTGATCGAGCCCTGCACAGCATCCGCGCTGTCAGAGCCGGGTTCGAAGGAGCATGAGGCGGACAGACCCACGAAATTGGCCCAGTGAAGATAGGTCAAAGCGGGAATGCGAGCTTTAGAGCGGTATTTGGCGGCGTAGTTCAAGACGTTGTCGGAGATCTTGGTCGGTACCACGAGCTTGCTCGGATAAGAAGCGCAGAGCTGAGAAAAGTATCTCAGCCATTGAACTGAACTTGGCACAGCTTCAGAACTAACCTCGTAGCCTCTGTTCGCATCCGTGAACCGCCACGCCCTGCTCCTCGACCCCACGCCCTGGCGGGCGAACTCCCCGCGGGGGTTGTACACCCTCCATCCACCGAATCCCTTGGTCTCGTCGGGAGGGGGAAGAAGTGACGGGGACGCAGTCGACGGGGGTTCCGGATTTTCGTAGGAAAACGCGTACAGCGAGTAGACGGAAGCTGCGAGGTTTCGTCCGTGGTCAGTCATGCGCACGCAGCGCAGCCTCGGTCACCCGGGCTTCACGAAGCCAGATCAGAGAGCGACTCACTAACAACCACCAGATCCCTAACACTCTCAAAGACCTCCGCCGCAACTTTCTCCTCTGCGATCTCGAGCGTGAAGAACCCGAAGTCCCTCGTTCGAAACGCGAGCGGCGTGCGGCCCTCCAGCGTTTGAGGGAGGAGGTTAAGCGACTGAACGAGCGGCCACGGGAGCCAGAACTCGCTCGAATCCTTGATCTTCGGAGCCGTTGGCGTATCAGGGCTCGACGAGGATGAAAGACTGGTGAAGACGAGGTGATGCGGAGTGAGAAGGAGCGTGCCCGTCTCGGACGTGCCTCGGCGATGGAGAGCGACGGCCTCGACCTGGAAAGCAGACTTCTCTCAGTATAAACAGCCTACACGAATCAAATTTCCGCTGACCTTGGGCACCCGAATCGCCTCCATAAAGCCGAACCAAATGTGTGGGTGAGGACGAGATGCTGCGAGGTCGACACGGTGGTTCGCGGTTGCGGCGCTCCTGAGCCCGGCAGATCCGCCCATGGCGAGTTCCGACGGTCCTGTCCTGTCGCCAAACAAACCAAAAAAAGGCAGCACTGGCGCATTTGCCTTGGTAATTATGTGTACTTGAGCTGTTTCATAGCTTTTTACCTTTCATTTTTGTACCTACTCGAAATACACAACAATACACGGAAGCAGTCTCCAGCTCGAGGCGGTTTCCTCGCCTCACAGCCACTGACAATACTCCTTCAACATTTTCCTCCTCCGCTGCAGACGATCACGTTCACGATGGTCGACCTTTATGTAAAGGCCACGCTAGTACCTACAGTGAAGTTTTCTTCTCTTGGAACACCTACTGCTTTCTCGCCATGCCCGCACGAAAACCATGCATTTCCGAAAAGGGCCGCCATCCCACACGCCCAACAATCCACAGAAGCACGGTCCAGAGCCCTGCCGCCCAAACGCGATGAAAGAGCGCAACGAAGCGCGAGGCTACACCTTCTCGTCGATATCCTCGGACTTCTCGTCGTACGAAGCCGTGACCGAGTCGGGCTCCATGCCGGTAGCGTCAACGTTCGGCGCGAAGGTGGCCGTAGGCGGGAAGACCCAGCTGAGGACGATGTAGACGAAAGCTGGGCGTGTGCGGACGTTAGTCGGCGCGAACAGGGTGCTTATGGTGAGAGGAAAAATATAAGAGCCGAAGATATACTGGCAGAGAAGAATCCGAAGAGCCACGCAAAGTTGAAGATCTTCTGTGCCCCACCGACCTCAATCTTCGAGTTGATAGAACTGTTTGCCCTTGTCAGTTACTTGGGCGATTAAATTTGAGCTACCCTACTCACTTGATCAACCCAGGCATGTTAGGCCCGACAGACACGACGAGAGCCGCGAGTGCGCGGAAGTTCTAACGCACGTCGTCGGTCAGCTGTGGGTGTGGCGCAACGGTTAAACTGATACGCACAACCCCGCCAGTGTAACGGTAGATCCCATGCGGCCGGTAAAGATCGGGAACGTAGCTGTAACCGGTTCCGTCAGTTAACGCGCTTCGGCTGCCACCTCGGAGGCTGGGCGCACATCTTCTGGCCATGCACGATCCAGTAATCGGCAATTCTGTCGATGATACGGTGTCAGCATATTTGACTCAATGTTCAGGTTCATTAAACATACAGAAGAGCTGCAATGGGCGCACTGCAACAAGGGGAAAGTAATCAGCGAGGAACCTGTGGAATTGACGTCAAGCACGTACAGGAAGACCTGCAATAGGAATAGAAGCTTGCGGTCAGTTCCAGTTCAATAGAATTATGTTTTTTTTTTGCTATTACCGTGTAGTTTGCCACTGGGGAATGTAGCACAATAGCGGGTGAGCTAGACGTTGTTTGGGGTAGAAAGGTCTGGGGCTCACTGAAGCTTAGAAAATTCTGTGCGCTGGCGAGGATCTTCCAGGGAACGAGACACCATCCGCCTACAAAAGCCGTGAGGAGAGCGCCGCGCTTGATGTTGAGATACCGGGGTGCCATCTGCCACGACAGGTCAGAACATGCCCTGCATGCGTGTGAAGGAATGGAGCCCACCGCCGTGAAGTCGTTCGCTGCCGAAATCGAGTTGGCCGAGATCTGACAGGAACCAACGTCAGCGCATTAAGAGAGGCTGAATTAAGAAGAGAATCACGTTGGCGCCTGAAATGACCCCGTCAGAGTCCGTTGAGCAACGCTATGGATCTGAGAAGACGCACCAAGAGTAGCTAGGGCGAACGAGAAGCTCGCGAAGAATGCGGCAGCGCGGTTGTCCCACTGATCGATTAGGGAGCTCGGCTCCCACAGCACCCGGCCGTAAAGGTGCTCTCCGATGGAGGTGCATACGATGCCCACGAAAGCCCAGAACGTGAAGGCGGTGGGAATGATCGCGAGTTGGATGTACTGTGCACGGTCGTTCTTGGCGTAGCCTGAATTTGAGTGAGAGTTGGATGCAGTTCTCGTTCTGAATACGAGGACTACATACGAGTGAAGTCATCTGCCCAGAATGAAGTCCAGTCAGTCCGGTTCCATGAGCAAGCTGCGATCAGGCACGCACTGATGTTCACGCTCAACGTCGCGTAATTGCCGATGACAGAGTTGATGCCCTGCCGCATAATAGGGTCAGTAGGGGATCGGTCACGCTCGGTTGCGTTGAAAAAAAAAAAAACTCCGATACCCACCGCGACCATGGCCCAGGCCTGTTTCGAGCCGCCGAGGGTGGACTTGCGGGCGAAGATCAAGTCCGCCCCCGGGCCGGCCCGAACGAGAGCCCAGATTAGCATCGCAATGGCACAACACGGGACGACGATGCTCTTGATGAGGAAGAGCCAGCGAATGCGCTGCATGGAGACGAGGCAGAAGGGAACTTGGGCGGCCCAGTAGAGGCTGGATCGAGTCGAGCTCGTCAGCGGTATGGCGAGCATTAACCCGGTGGTGTGTGCCTCTCACAAGTACGAAATCATCTCTTGCGTCGTGATGCTGTTCCACATATGTCAGCAAACCGAAATCAAGCAGAAGGGGAACCCTTTTGAACGCGAACTCACTCGGCAGACTCGGGGAGATGGTTCGGCAGACGGGCGAACGACGGCCAGATAGCCTTTCCGAATGGGATGAGTGACAAATTGTGCACCGGTCGAGACAAACTCAGCTTACCTTAATCATTCCCCTGACCGCCAGTCCACCAGTGTACGTCTGGATTCCGTACCTGAGAATCGGCCAACGTAAGTGAAGATGCGTATCCTCCAAGCAGCGCGCATGCTGTACCAGAAGCAGGCCAGGACAACACGGGAGATGATCGCAAAGTAGGAGAAGTAGAAACCGAAAGACGACCTAGATTGAACCTGTGAATAGGCAGCGGGCAAGCATTCAGATGTCAGAATCGTCGGAAGGTTGCCTTGGGCTCACCGGGAACGGGATCCGCAGGCGAGCTCCGATCTATACAAAAGTGATGTCAGTCATGCAACACAGCAGAACATTGTTCTTCCATGTACTTACGGTGCCGTTCAACGTGATGGCCACAGCGACGATCGTGTGACCAACAACGATCGCGACGAGCGCCTACGAAATCAAGTTCGATAAGACCATGTAGGCGTCACAGAATATTGGAATTGATTGCGATATACCTGGCGCCACGAGAGGCCCATGGCGAGCATGCCCTGAAGCCAGGACGTGGACACGAAGATGAGATGAGTGGCATCGATAGCTCTAAGAGCGGTTCTCGAGGGATAAGCGTACGGAAGCGCAATTCCAGGTGCTGATGTTGAACGCGTCGGAGATCCAGCTACAAGAGTACTGCGCGTCAGGAAACCCGAGGCCAGCTCGAAGCGAAGCGAAAGGGAGGGAGGGGCACGGACTAGGTCACGTAGTTGAACGCCTTCCCCGCACACAAACAATCATGAGACGTGAATGGGATGAGTATATGCATTCAGAAAGCCGTCGCAAATCTGCAGACGACTGACCGTCCAGGTACGCTCCTCCTGCGGCACGACGTCCATGTCTACCCGGCCAGTCCACGCTTCACCCACGCTTTCCAGCATTCGAGGTTTGAGAGAGGCCACACACCCTTGTTCGACCACTTGTCCGACGGCGCGAACGTGGCTTTCGTCGGCTGGAGGCGCCAGCCCTCGACGGTCCTGTACTTGGACAGCCGCGAGCGGATGCCGGAGATTTGGGCGGACATGCTGGGATTGGGTGAGCAGCGGAGGCGAGAGGAAGCTGCCGGCGTCGCTGCGTTGGGGTGGGGGAGATAAGGATGACTGGAGGCGAGGAGAAACTGCCGGCTTCAGTCAATGATGAAGAGTGGGAGGAAAAAGAGATAAGAAGGAAGACGCACGAGCATTCATTGCAAAGACTTCCGGGGAGATAACGGCGGTTCGCGGCCCGGAACCTTGGCAGGGCCGGTCGTGTTTGGTTAGTGATTGTCTCAGAACAATTTCAGCCGCGACGCGTCTTGCACGCGTCCCAGCGCGTCCTTAAAGAGCGCTGCGATGCAGTCTCGAGGTCTTGAGTATCACGTGGTGTTTGCAACCGTGTCAGGGTCCCATAAACGTGTAGGCATTTTCAACCGTGTTGTTCCCGAAGTGTCCGTTTACCATCGGTGGCCCCTAATCTGCATACAATGTCCTCGGTGTCTTTTGCAACCGTTGCCAGTTCCATGAGGCTTGGATGTTTTGAGAGAATTATTGAGGCTTCACAAGTCTCACGAGAGTTGCTTGGGTCTCGATCAGTGGCCCAAAGATTTGGTGTTCTGTGCTGTTAATCCTTTCAGCGGCGAGTTAGAACTCACTTCGGGGCAGCATCGAGAGACTTGCCCTGGTGTCTCCGGGGGAGAAGAGGTGAAGCTGACAAACATACAGTCCTTGAAGGCCGACGGCGAGGGCGACTTGCGTTGAAGCCGTCCATCACACACAACGCACCGCCGCCCCGGCTACGGAAAAGTGTATCATGGCCGCTTACATAGAGAAGAAGACATTCATAGCCCCCGTGACGAGATCCTCCCCAAAAATCAGTAACTGCAGACCGACCGACTCCCAAAAGCTAAAGGCGAGCTGTTGAAACGGCAGCCCTCCTTCGACCATCCTTCAATCGACATACCCGCACTTTGACACACCGTCATCACGTTTCCAGTATGCCCAACCTCTCCGCCGTAGTCCTCATCTCCGGCATCAACGGTTTCATTGCCTCCGAGATGGCAGAGACCTTCCTCCCGCTACACCGTCCGCAGCACGGTCCGCTCGCAGTCCAAGGCGGACGCGTGGCAGACGCTCTTCCCGGAGTACTCGAGCCAGCTCCAGTTCGCGCTCGTGACGACTTCACCAAGGATGGGGCGTTCGGTAGAGGGCGTCGACTACTTTGTCCACGCTGCGTCGCCGCTGGGCAGTCTCGATGTGAGCAAGCTGCGTCACCCGCCCCCACAGGTTACTTTGTATCTGAAGCAGCAGGGAACATTTAACTGACAAGGTGCTTCTGAACTACAGGAGAACAAGCAGGACGTCCTTGTCCCGGCGCTCATGGGAACGCCCGTGGCCGTCCGCGCTGCCGCCAAGGAGCCTCGCGTCAAAAAGCTCGTGATTCTTTCGTGAGTCTACCCCGTATGGATCTCTGACAGCTTTCAGTCTCATGTTGGTCCTTCAGGTCGATGGCGGCCGTTGTCGCCCCCTGCACAAGACTAAGAAGGCACCGGGCGACCTGTTGTCCGCATGCGACCGCATGCACAGACGCGACAGTACTGACGCAACCAAGACGCGACCGCCGACCTCCATCCTGCCATTCAATGCCAATGGCGCATCCGGCATTCTACATCGGAACGGCGCAACATATTGGATCATAGCCAAAAGGCACATGTCATATGCGAAAGTACAGGGGGTGCTAACGGGAGTAAATGAGGCGTAAGAACTAATCATTCAAGCAAGCGAAGGTATCACGAAAACAAAAAACAGAAAGGAAGCGAAGAATGTCAGAGCAGCTCAATGAGCGCGAGCGCCTACTTGCGCGCGGCCTTCTTCTTGGGCGCGGCCTTCTTGGCCGCAGGCTGAAGAGGGGGACCGTCCGTCAGTCACGACGATGATAAAGGGAGCGGTGATGGGCCCACACACCTTCTTAGCAGCCGGCTTCGCCGCCGTCTTCTTGCCCGCCGCCGCCTTGGTCGTGGAAGAGGTGGCCTTCTTCACAGGAGCCTTCTTGGCCGGGGCCTTCTTCGCAGGAGCCTTGGGCGCGGCGGCCTATGGCGAGGATGAGGATGTCAGTAACGACGACGACGCGTTGGATGGGTACAACAGCGAGCACACATACCTTCTTCGCAGCGGGCTTGGCAGCAGCCTTCTTCGCAGGCGCGGGCTTCACAACCTGAAGGTCAAGGGGCGGGTCAGCAAAGCTGGTTGGCCGGGCGGACGCCGAACGTCAATGCACCTTCTCCTCCTGCTTAGCCTCAGTCGCGCGCTTGGGAGCAAGCTTGATCTTGCCAGAGATGCCTGTTCAAAAGAGCAAACTGAGAATGAGCAAGGCGAGCTCGATGCGAAGATTCGAGAACTTGTGGGCGCGTACCCTTCGGCAGGTTGAAGACGCCCTTCTCCTCGCCGCGCTTGATCGCCTGCGAGATCTGGGTGATGATCGGCTGCGACTCGGTGTCGAGCTTGTACTTGGTCGCGAGGTACCTGATACGCGGAAGAAACAAGAAAGTCGGCAAGCCGAAGAGCGGCGTGGATGCGACTCGTTCGGACAAGGGGTGACGTGACGCACTTCTTGATCTGGGGACGCGAAACACCGGTGCGGGCGTCGTCGGGGTTGGCAAGGATGGTCTCCCTGAGAGATAGAGGGGTAAAGCGTCAGATACTGCATTGCTAAGAGCATACCGACTGAATGCAGAGTCGCGAGTCAAGATATAAGAGAACCGAGCGGGGAGGCGGTGTGGCGCCTCCCGCCGTCCCACGCGTCCACCGACCCAGGCGACAACAATCGCCGCCTCGCATCTGGGACACTGCGACCTTCGCTATGCGACGGAGATGCATCTGCGTCACGTGCGAATACGGGGACAGTGGAAGAAAGAAGTGGTAACGCGTGCGGACGCGCGGCTGTATCCGCGAGGGTCATGGGGCCATCTGCGCCCGCCCGCGCCGCACCCCCGCCAACGACGACCCCGCCCGCAACGTTCGCCACAGAGTCTAATGTCGCTCCAACGCGTGGATATTGTCGACAGAACCCCTTGGAGGCAAACTCACTTGATCATGTCGACGTAAGACGGGTGGTCAGACGTCTTGCGGCTCGAGGCAGCCTTCTTGGTCGTCTTGGGGGCGGAGGTCTTGGAGGCCATTGTTGTCGGTGTTGTTGGGCGGGACGGGGCTGAAAGTGTCGATGGAGATGTCTGGGTGCTGGAAGCGTGGAGAGCAAAGACTCTTGTGGTCCTGTTGACGGAGGTGGGCGAGTGACTTTGGGCGGATAGTGATGGCGGAGAAAGAAGGGGATTCAGACGAGGCCGCGGACTGAGTGGGCTTTCAGGCGCAATCGCAGTCTCGCTCTCGCGCGCGACTTTCATGACCCTGTCTGACCCTCCGCCCTTTCTCGACTGATCTCTCGTCTCTTTATTTTTTTCACCCCTTCTTGAGTTGGTGGTCCTGGAAGAATAGAGCTCAATATTCCTAGACATGGTCGTAAGGACCCATAGAAGGCAAAAATGCGCCAGGGATCAAAGAGAACGTCCGCCCACCTGCGAGGCCTCGTCGCGTCGGCAGCGCGCGCTTGACTTCTTGTACACCTCTGCACTTTGCCCGTCTCCGCCCTCTGATCCAAGCTCTGCAGGTTTGATGTGGGCGGTGTTAGGTTCCTTTTTCATATCCAAAGGTGAAAGGGATGCCGGCTCAAGTTCTATGAGGACTGAAAGTACGATCTGCCTATAGTAGAGCTGAAGTTTTGCACGGCGCAATGCAGTGTTGATAGCATTTCCACGCATTTGACTGCGTTATCTCAGGCCGATTTCGCGTTCGTTCCTCCAAGCAAATTTGCTGCCCATGTCCGTTCCGGGTAATCCTCGTGCACGAACTTGCTGATTTCCTCTTCCGAGGTATTTTGTTCCTTTCCCGGAGAGAGGAGTGCCGCTATCGGAACCCACTGTACCAAGATCTTGAGCACGGCGCAGATTGGCCGGACCCTCTCGAACAACTTGCCCTTAACCCCCTGCCCGTTTTCGCAACAAACAGTCTTACGATACTATCTCTCCATCTACTTGACCAAATATCGTGCGTAGCACTTCGAACGCAGTCTCATGACGCCCCCGTCGGCTACTATCGCATCTCTCTTTCGAGGCACGCTCGTGCACACCCCAATTCGCGGAGAGATCGATATCCTCCCAGACCATCTCATCGGTAGCACCAGCTGTTCCAACACTTCATCTACGATAAAGCGCTCATTCAGGTTCGGTTTGCAGCGGTTGACTCAACCGGGCGCATCTCGCATCTCGCGGTGTGGGTGCAGGGGAGGCGGCTGTATCCGTTCGCAAGCGCTGCTGGGGCAGCCCCTTGATGGACCACGTGATTTCTTGCATATATGTACCCCGCTGCTATCTCGCACGGGCAAGCGAGGCATCCTGCAGTCCGTGACGAGCGAGTGTCTATTATGCGTATGCAAGCGGAGAGATGCAAGTAGCGGTGTGTGGGTGGTGGGGGACGGGTATGTCGGCGCGTCAACAAGACAAGTCCCCAGCAATCCAGAACAAAAAGAACAACAACAAAAAGCGGGCGGGTAAGTGATATTCCCCTCGTTCATCCTCCTCTCCGATCGTGCCTCAGTGTCCCGCGTGTGGAGATCCGCAAATGTCCGCCCAGCTCCTTCTATGGTCCGGCCGCCATCCGACTCCGCTCGTACGCCCTCTCAATCATCGACGTCATGCTCTCGTAGATGGACCATACGCTGCCCGCCCGCCCAGCGCCGCCGTGATGAGCCAGAGCCCCGTGCGGTTAGTGGGAGAACGGGAGATGGGAACGTACAGGCCGTGCGTGAGCATGCTCCGGATCGCCGACACGCCCAGCCCGCGGTACAGGCGCGAGATGCCGACGAGCAGCGGCCGCGGCGGCTGGTTCGGATCGGATCCGCGCGCGAGGTGCACGAGGGTTTGGAACGCTGAGCGCTGAGGTAAGGACGAGAGCATCCGTTGTTGTACTGGGCCACGGGCGCGAGGGTCAGGGCTCGAGAAAGCGACAGAGCAACGTATGGTGGGCGACATACCATTAGTCTTCACCACATCCACCGGGTCTGTGAATGAGAATCAGTGAGCAGCCAGGCTCGTGCTTCCAAGATGTCACACCAACGCACAAACCAAGAACCCTGTCGGTTACGCCTCGACCGGTCAGCTGCAGCCCCTCCGGCGCAATATCGGAAGCGAAACGGAACGCACAAGATCCCAATCCAGCGAGACTGCCTCCCAAGAACGCCGCCACGCTCGGTGCAATGACCGGCCCTCCTTCCCGAATGGCGTGTCTTGACGCGATGAGCTTCATCGAGTCGTACAACCCAAAGTACAGCCCTGTCCCAAGCGTATCTCGAGCTGCATGGACCGCACCACCACCCCACCGTCCCAGATCAGCACTCGCCATCCCCGTCCATCCTCCCCGACTGAGTACGAGACGTACTGAAATGCAGCGGCAGGCCCGTATAGATCCCCCTGACCCCGCGGGTCTTCCAGATTTCCTTCCCCGCTGCGATCGTTCCCATCTCCCGGTAGGGCACGCCCTTGGTGCGCGCAATCTGGAACTCGAGCTGGCGCTTGATCTTGACGAGCTCGAACGGCGCGGACGCGACGGAGATGATCGCGCCCGAGGAGAAGCCGGCGAGCGCGCCGGAGAGCGCGACGTGCAGCCCGTTGTGCGGGGACAGCCCGAAGCGCGTGTGGAGGTAGTTCTTGGAGGAGGTGTAGATTGTGAAGGAGGTTGCTCGGCTGTGGAGGTGGGTGGTGGTGGTGTGGTGGTGGTGAGCGGCAGGGGGCCCGAGTAGGG
>JTLS01000687.1:0-14858 GCA_000826855.1 Basidioascus undulatus
CTACGAGGGTAGCACTTCCACCACGGGTGCTCGGTCATGCGTACTCTTCCCCCTACCTCGGGACACGGCTCCGTCTCGCTCTCTGACGTGGAGGACCTGCTCGCCGACGAGCACGGTGTTCGGCTGGCGGTCCAGGGCGCAAGGGTCGTGGGGTTTGAGGACCTGGATGCGCAGGGGGCGGAGGTTGAGGGCGGGAGGGTGAAGGCGCTGGGTAGGTATGAGGTGAAGGTGCAGCTCGATGGGCAGGAGGAGCTCGTCCGCTTGAGGCTGGACGTTGTGGATGGGCAGAGCCAATGAGCGGCGGTGAGGGGGAGGTAGAGGGGCTGAGGGGAAGCATGGATACTCGGCGGAGCGGTGCTTGCTGATTCGTCCCGACAGCTCTGTGCGTCCGAGAACTGACCTTCCGAAATCTTCGATCGCTCGTCGTGCCGTACCGTCTACTCGAATGCATCGCTCAGGTGCCTCTCGCTACCCCTCCGTGACGAGGGAATCGTCTGACTTGCAAGCTCGGGACCTCCGCTCTTCCTCTGACGGTCCAACGATGACTTCCCGAAGACGTACATTCGAAATCGTCGTCCGATCATCTTGTCCCTCTTTTTATTCGTGCCGTCCTCCGACGAGCATGCCAGACCATCGATTATGTCAATCAAGTGCCTTTCGCTCTCCCTGACTAACCCACGTCCCTTCCGGAGCATCAGAACACGTCTTACCCCCAGCAGGGCAGCTGTTAGCCGTTCGTGGGTTACGCAATCCTACACGACAGAGTCACAATAGCTTAGCTCTCCAACGAGTCTTGCCGCCTCGCCTCGCCAACTCTGGTCGACTCTTATGCTCGTCCAGTGCTATCTGCAAGACCTGCGCTCTGGCACTGCCTGGACGCATCAGTTGCCTATTTGGTAGAACTCGCTCATGATCGCCTCACAGCCGAGTTCTCGCAACCTATAGATGCCTCCCTTCGACGATACTGCGCGTCCTGCGGTCGAATCGCACACATTACTCCAAAGAGTTCTATGGGAAAAGGTCGCTTCACCGGCCTTTTCACACTCTCATCCTTTCCGCTCCAGCCCACGCAGTACGTCGACAGGACGCTGCGCTCTTTCGCCTTCCCGTCTACTCGCACGCACGCTCGCCTTCCCGTAGCAGATGATCACACTATAAATCCCAGCTCAAGCGCAGCTTGCCCGCCTTTCGTCACTTTCACTCTTTGTTCCTTCACCCTGCGAGACTCTTCAACCCCTCAAATCTCAAACCCCGCCTGGCGGAGCATCTCCACTCTCCCTCTGGCGCATGGACGCCTCGTGGGAGACCTATCCCCTCCACCACGGAGGAAAAGAAAGAAATCATACCGCGAGGCAGTAGATCGGGTCGAGGTTGCACAGCCAGGCGGACGCTCACCTCCACCTCCCCCTCAAGCAGCCGTAACTCCTCCAGCTCCCCCACGCGCCTTCCCCACTTCCCCGGCGGTCCACCACCTCTCCCACCACAACTTGCACAGCTCGCCCTCCCAGAGCGCGAAGGCTTTATGCGAGAGGTCTAGGACGCGATTGCCCACCGGCACTTGCCATTTTTGCGCAGTGCGCGGTGGGTGGGCTGAGAAATGGTAAGAGAGTGGGTGGGGAACGAGGCGAGTGGGAGTGTTGGTAGACGGGGCGCACGGCGTGTATCGCTGAAGATCCTCACGGAAGCAAACTTCCATTGCGGGCGGAACAGCGGCGGCGCGGATGAGCAGTTGTGCAACATGCGAATGCGCAACACAACCCTCCGAAAAACTTCAAACTTCAACCGCGCCGGCTGAGCAGATGAAACCGTCTTTTTCCTCTTTTTATAAATTATCTCAGAGTGAATGTGCAGGTCTGAATGTTTTGTATCAAGGTGTGGACGTAAAGAGGGTCGCGCAGTCGGTGGTAGTTTTGCATAAGCGTTTCACAACCAGTTATCTTCAAAGACGACACTGCTCTATTCTTACAAGTGTTTACAGCCCGAGTGGTGCCTTGGCGGTCGACGAAATGCAAAAACGAGGTGATTAGCCCAACCACGCGACACTTGCCGGTTGCGCTATTGCCCCGCGTCGTCGGACATTTGCTCTCGAGTGACCGTGACCCTCTCACGCTTGAATTAAGTTGAATCACAATGTTTTACAGGCGAGAAAGAGAGTTATCATGTGTAAAAGCCCACGGAGCACCGAAACAGCGAGTGGCTTCACGCGGAAGCCGGAAGCATAGTTTCACATTCTTTGTGCACTTGTATCGCTCAGACTCGCCTCCCCTGAATGAACCTTGGTTATCATCTTCTTATGTCACAACCCCCTCCTCCTTGACTATACTCTTGCCGCACTCACTCATACCTTTTACAAACTCCGCTAATCAGGGCCCTCTCGCAGTTCCTTCCATGAACGTGCTCCGCTGTAAGTTGTCTATACCCCACGATTCTGACTCGCGGGCTCCTGTATTAGAAGACTCATGGGGCAGAAGTCTTCTTCTGGGCAAAGGAGCGGCTCGGAGGGTGCGTCGGGTGGAAGCCGAAGTCCAAGCCGATGACACTTGAATATGTGAAGGTGAGCCCCGCGTGTGCTACGTCCATTTTGAGATAGCTTGCACTGCCTCCGGAGTCAATAAACAGCTCGTCTTTGAAATAATTGAGGAGGAGGGCCCCATGCGCGTGCAGGAGATTCGAACCTTTTCGAAGCTGGTACTGTCGCTCGCAATGTTTCATGGCCAGTCAACAGAGTGGACAGGGCTGAACTCAGTCACATGTCCGCGCAAAAAGTTGTTCCCTGACCGCGCCTTCATGCGAGACCTCGTCGAATACAGGGCCGGACTCCAGTTCATCGCGTGCATGCTCAGAAGTCTGAAGCCCGTACGCCTGAACCTCTTCGCCATCGCTTGACCGTTCCGACGATACTAACAGGGGTCGGTTAAACTTGCAGGACTTCGAGGCGGGCGTGCCCAAGCACGCGGCTCCGCACTTCGTTCATAGCATGCAGGTCACTCTTGACGCTACATCAGTAACTACCGTTTGGACGAGACTTCGGTGAGTGCGACGGGGGCCCGGGGCTGGCTGGTTTGATTGAACACTAGATCGGCCCTCATCTCCGTGAATTGAAGGTTCGATAGCAGAGTTATGGATGGTTGGAGAAGGACAGGACCAAGAGGGCGGAAGCGAGAAGGAGCTCGAGCAGGAGAGAAGGCCTGAGCATTGAGCAGCTGGCTCAGCGACGCAATGAGGTGGTAACTTTAGTAGTCTGGCTTTCGTCCAGTTTAAGAGGGACTGGGCTGGGTCTATTAGCCATGCGCGTCAGGCGTTGTCGTCGAGGACTCTTTCCTCTGACGAGCGTCTGCCGCTGAAGAGTTTCCTGGGATCCGGAAGAGGGTCTGTAAGAAATAAGTTTCTTGTCAAGGTCAAATCAGACTCTCACAAGTGGACAGCGGGCCCGAACCACAGTGTCCTTCGACGGAAATTGATATCTCTTGAAGGAGTCGTCCTCGTCCACACAACCACAGCAAATGCAATTGAGCCCTTAGCTCAAGGCACTGGTATACTGTGTTTCCCTCATCAAGACTCCTGCTCAAATCGACAAGCTTCAGGCAGTCACTGCCTGACTCACCTCCTCGATTTTTTTGACCCTACCAGCCCTTCCGAACCACCCACTCCTTCTTCAGACCCTCATCTTAACATTCTGCCTTCCCAATATATCAACAGAATGTTCGCCACATGCCTGCTCGGTTGCGCGTACTTTTCTCACTGTTTCAAGTGTGATTCTCGCAGCACTTATCGTTGTCACTCCCAGTTCCTAAGGCGCTGAAGGAGTGGCTGGGGGTGAACCCGAGGCGGGAGCCCATGAATCTTCAACAAGCTCAGGTGAGTACCTTGTACCGGGATCAGTCAGCCTTCGGCCTTTCCGATTACGACTGCCCCGCAGCTCGTCTTCGACACCTTGAAGGAACACCGCAAGAGTTCGGTCTTGGTCATCGAGACAGGAGTGAGATATCCCCTGGCAGTACTATTTTGTCTCATCCCGCCTCTGAAAAGCAGAACAGTACAGACTGGACATCGTCCTCACGCGGGACCTGGAGGAGCTCAGGGATGGCATGGCGTTCGTGGACGACATGCTCGCGAGTATCCAGCGGGTGAGCTTCTCCCTCGACCTTGGAGTACTAGCGAGGAGACATTTCGAAGGATCAGTCGGCTCAAGGTAAGGTGGGAACCAGGACCTGGACCTGGGCCTTCCAGAGCCAGGCTTGCGCTTCATTGAGCGTGTCACAGTTGCATTCGACGCCTGGCCTGGAACTCTGAAGTGAGATAAAATAAAGAGAGCCTCTAGGCTCCGCATTACTCTCGTTAAAGCTCATGTTATCCGTTCTCGCGTGGTTCGCTCAGATCCTGCCCCGTCTTGAGCGGTACAAGCTTGTGCAAGAACAACTCGCGAATGCGAGAACCGAAGTGGACCCCAAAGCGGTGTTCTCTGGATTATATAAATGTACGGATTTAGCCCGGATAAGGAGGAAATATTATCGAGTTTGGGTAAGGGGTGAGGTTGCGGCCGACGTTATCTGGGATGTTGGCCAATGATCTGAGATAATCAATTTCCGAAGGTCTTTTACGCGGAAGTAGTCAGATACTTTTTACTATTTTTCAGCCTCCTTTTGATTTTTGAATCACTTGCACATCAAGCAAACCTGCATGCTTCCCGGCGACTGAAGCGCTCGTTGAATCGGAGTTCCACCAGAGTAGGCAGCAAGTAAGAGTCAGCCGCAGCTGGAGTTCTGTCTAAGACCTCTAATCAAAATCCAATGGTGCGACGAGTGGTGAGTCGCAGCAGAGATGGTCGACGGCCGCACATAGAGAGCTGACGCCGTCGTAACCACAGGTTCAGCTGGTGTACTGAGCACAAGGTCCTCCATAGACGAATACGACCAGATCGACAAAGACATCACTCCTGTATATCTGCCTTTCCTTACCTTTTCCCGGCGTCCTGCTCAATCGCCCGGAATGCCTCAGCTTCTCGACCTCCCCTCCTCACTCCTCGCCTCTCGCGTCGCATCCCCTTCCAAGCTTCCCAGCATGTCCTACTCCATCTACATTCCGCCCAACGCCTCATTCTCGAACCTCCCGCTCCTTTCGGGAGATGACACCACGAGCGACCGCTCATTCGCCCACCTGGACCTGCTCACCCCCATCACCCATCTCCTGCCCGAGATGACGATCTGGCTATTCAGGTCACGATGATCTTGCCAGGAAGATCGGCGAGAATGGCGCGCGGTTTGTACGGGAGCACTGGAGGTGCGACCCCGCTCTTCCCAACAGTCCCTCATCGGTAAGATTTTAGGCTGATTCTGGCCCATGCGAAGGTGGGAGGACCTGCAGGCATACAACCTCTTGTTGTTGTTGGAATACGCGAGAGTCTTGGGCGACGGGAAGGTGATGAGCTACTATCATTGATTTGGCTTCATCTTTTTCTTCGGGATAATTACCTTACAAATTGACTTCAGCTTGGTCTCCAATCTTTATCGGAAAGCTCCTGACTGCGTAACAGCAAAAGTGAAGAAGTCGTTCGATATGGCGGGCCATGCATGCCGAGGAGAACGCCACGGGATTACAAACGAATAGTGAGAGAAACCAAAGAAGGAGGGGTGAACATGATACAAAGTCGTAAAGGAAGCGTCCCAACTAGGCGCATCTCGCAGACACCGTCAGGCCCTGCACGCACGCAAGCTCCTCAGCCTCGGCCTGCACCTTGCCGGGGAGTGGCGTCCTTCACGAGCGAGTGAACGGCGCCCTTGAGCGCGTCTATACCTGCCTGGTATATCTGGTGGTGGAAGACCAGGCGGCCGTTGTCGAAGACGCGGACGTTGTGCTCGAGGAGACGCTGGCGCCACACCTGCGCCGGGAAGCCGGCCGCTTCGATGCCGAGGACGACCATGTTCGTCTCGCACGAGCACAGGAGGGGAAGGTCTAGCTCGCCAACGAAGTAGTCCGCGACCGCATTGGCTTTCGCATGGGTCTCAGTCATCGTCGGCAGGGCGTGGTCCAAGGCGGCCATGCCCGCAGCGGCGAGCATGCCCGGCTGCAGAGTTACCCAGACATGAGCTCGCCACTTTCGCTATCGGGTAAATGGTAAAATAGTACTGACCTGGCGTGCACCACCACCGAACATTTTGCGGTATCACTTTGCACGGTTGATGAATGCTGCGGTGAAATGGAGATGTCAGCATGCGACGGGCCTCTGGAAAGTAAGTGAAGCACCTTGCACGCACCCTTGGTACCAACAATCACCGAACCCACGGGAGCTCCGACGCCATTCTGAACACAGAGAGAGATCGAGTCGAACTGGTCTCAGTATTCCTTGATAGGCGCCCTCGGCGGCGACCGCATCGAACAGGCGAGCACCGTCGAGGTGTACGCCCGGGCGGTCGGGGTGGGCACGCGCCCACTCCGAGATTCCGCGAGCCGCCTCGAGCTGGATGAAGTTCATACAATTGTCAGTATAAGGCGCTCGTATCAGCTCAAGACCGGAGATGAACCGGAAGGATGGTGCCGATGAGAGTGTTCTAGAGGCAAATAAGCGTCGTAGGGGCGAAATGGATGTTGCCGTCGGCCACGAACTGCTTTGCGACGTCGTCCCTGAAAGTGGTTCCTTATAAGTCGGATATTCTTTCCACTCATTCAAAGAGAAAACAAAGGACGCACTTGGTCAAGAACTTCCCGTTCGAGGGCCTGACAGGAACGTCGTTGGATTGCGAGAGCATACCGATCCCGCCAGATTCCTGTCCAGTAACAAAAGTGTTAGTGGAAGACAGAGAACAGATGAAAAGCGCTACCCAGTTGTAGACGTGCGCACGCTAATCGCAGAGGAAGGTGTGCGGAGGCTGCTTGAGGTGTGTCCGAATGCAGATTTGGTTGCCCTGTAGCCGTACATTCGCCCACTTAGACTGAAAAAACCACAATTCATTTATGCAGAAAACAAGTCCCAGTCCATACCTGCGTTCCCGAGATGCACCACAAAGCAGCCTCCTTCCCAGTCATCTCCGCGAAACGACGCTCGATCGCCTCGACAGACGGGTCGCCTTTGTAAATGTCGTCGTTGAACGTGGCGTTCAGCATAGCCTTGATAATTGTTGGCGTGGGAACAGTGAAGACATCCGGCCGGAAGTCACTATGGAAAGGACAGCTTGTCTGTCAGTCGTTGTCGAATACGTCGGTGTGAGAAATGGGTATGTACCGAACTAGACGCTCGAGCTGCAGCCTTGCGGAGAGCATCGAGGGATACCATTGATCGTGCCATCATCTTTAATGGAAGACGCGACAAGGCCGTCCGTGATGGCGTTCACGGAGGACGTGGAAAGGTGAGTCACAGCGACGGGAGCCATTGCGTGCAGGTAAGAGTGGATATGCGAGGGGCGTGAATCAAGGGGCGCGAATCAGTGAGGTTTGGGATCGAGAAAGAACAGCATCTGCAGTAAGTTTAAATATCACCAGAACAGCATCCGTAGGGCATTCGATAACGTGGCGAGTCGGCGCTGGCCGACGGCGGTGGACTACCTTCGGTGCCTTTGGCAAACGGCGAGTTGCAGTGGATCTTTCGCCGACGGCCAAATGATCGCACGGTGAACGCATACCGGTCACCTGTATCCTTGCGGGCCTCTTTGGTGGGCTTCATAATTGTGGATTAGAAAGAAAAGAAAGGAGCATTAGATGTTATCTGTTCTGCAATCTGCCGTAAGCTGAACATGCAGGCCACCTTCGCAGCGCAGCACATTCATGTTCCACCGGTTCTGTCTTGCGACGCAGGGGCCAGTATGCAGGGCATAAAGCTTTCCAACGCTTGCATAACGTCGCCCGCCTGATCAAATTCAGGGAAAAATTGGTCGAGGAAGTTGAGGTCAAGGTCTCCGGCGGGATCGACACCGAGAGCGTTGGAGATATCCGGCCTGTGAGGAGGAATTGAGTCGATGACACGTCGGTCTTGTCAGCACCGCAAGACGACACATACGTGTATGGCTCCAGCACAATCGACAGCTCCGGAATGTGCTTGACAAGCAGCGGTACCAGGTGGGACGCGCGAGAGAGTGTAAGATCGGCTATGTCCCAGCCGTAGTCTCTCCTGGCGTTCGAGAGCACGGTGATGAAACGGCGGAGAGCGTAAAGCGTGCGCTGACAGATAGCCGAGTCGCTCTCGTCGGAGCGATCGGACTGCAGCGTGAGGCGGATGAGGAGGACAAGGGTTGTGGAAAGGTGGAAGGACGAGTCTGTCGTAATCGCAGAACGCGGGCGTGCAATGTTCAGCATCACCCGAACGAGCGAAGCGAAGAAAGGAGACGCACAGTTTGCGATGTAACCCGCATAATCGTCGGCCGTCAAGGAGCAGACGAGTTCCACAACCTCCTCCGCGACCTGCAGCGCTGCGCGCTGAGCATTCGCCATCATCTCAGGCGACGCCTTGGCGTCCGGAGTCACAGCGTTCAACGCGGTCCTAGAAAGGAGCAGGGCGACGGCATGGTACGAGAGTTGAAGAGAGCCTGTGCAGAGGATGCAGCATCAAAGGGTCAGCGATTGGAGCACGCGGCGAGGAGGAAATGAGCGGGGTTTGCCAGCCACGCAGCACTTACGAAGACCGGGCGGCACCCGAATTTCAAGCGCTGCTTCCGCAACGAGAATCTCCAGCTGACCGCGCCATCGGTCGAGCTCCTGACCGAACTTGGATACGATCCGGAGCGACACGCTCCTGCCTCTGAGCTCCGAGCGGACCGCGAAGAGCTTGCGGAGAATGCGATCGATGATGAGGGTGAGCTCGCAGAGCGCGACGAAGGACTTGTGCGAAGCGCTGTCCGTCAATGAGCACCGAGGCAGCGGCACGTCCCAGTCTTCGAACGCTATGCAACTCGACCGGCCGTGGCAGAGCGCCGACCTGCGCACCGATCAGGTAGATTAGCGTCAGATCCCCAAGAACAGCCGCCTACAGCCATCTGAAGTTCGAAACTCACCATTTGTCATGTTGAAGCAGGGCCCACCATAATCTGATCCGCAGATCGCGCTCCCAAGTCGGTATGGCCCAACGCGAGCAGTCGAGATGGAGGCCGAGCAATCGGGCAGCGGCGACGGTCTGCGAGAAACATTAGCGAAATAGTCCACCGGAAGGAAAAGCGACCGGCGCACCTGGCCCAACACAATGAAGTTCTCCCTCGGATTGATGCTCGGACGGCCGCCCATGTTCAGCAGGTTGGCCTGGATAGTCGATAGGCGCGCGCGCGCCGGCTGCATGCGGAGGAAACCCAGAGTGATCGTCCACACACGGTTGATGAGGTGCCGGAGCGGCGGGTCATACAGCAGCCCTTGGGTGATGTAGCAGCACTGAACGCCGGGCGGGATGACGGATTCGGCCTGGATGTGCTTCGCGGACCAGATCGGCAGAGCTTGTCCGTCGTTATTGAAGTAGCTGAGTTGCCCCCCTCCGCGCCCGTCATCAGCTGCGTCTGTTGCTTGTCGGAGGAAAGGTACACGATAACCAGACGTACTTCTGCATGAGTCGAGGCACGGCGTCCGCACCCACGACCTGTGCGATCGCCGCGAGCGCGTCGACCCCGCTGGGCTGGCTCTCCTCGTACGGCCTAGTACGGTTGAAGATGAAGAAGACGGGCGTGGAAGGGTCGTCGGAGACCTGCCGAACTTTGAAAGCCGATGCGCCGCTCTCGTTCCCGGCCGGGGCGGAAGGGGCGGCGCTCGAGGCGTTCTCGTCTGTCGCCACGGATGCGATCGCGCTGAGGACGAGCGCGTCGCGCTCCGAGGTCGCGCCGACGAAGTGCGGCTCGAGTTCTTCGTCCGCCTCGGAGTCGAGCGCACGACATTCGGTGGGTGTCTGATGGAGCAGAAGAAGCAAGAAGGTCAAGAGAGTCGATAGCGTGGGATTACAGAGATGTGCTTGCATTCGAGGGCATGGAATGCGAAGGAGTCGGGTCCGGACAGCGCTCGATACCGGAGAAAAGGCTGGACAGGCTCGAAGCGGCTAGACGCGTCGGAGGAGGCACGGGTGGAAGCGCGTGCGAAGCGAGGTCGGGAAGGATTTGAGAGGTAGATGGAGCGGGAATGGCGAGAGAGGTAGACAGCGCAGGAATGGCAAGTGATGCGCTCGAAAATGTGGTGGCAGACTCCGGTGCTGATTCGGAAAAAGACGACCGAGGTCAGCATGGAGGGGAGGCCTGCTACGCATATCAGGCACGGACATCCGCTCTCAGCTGGATCTGAAGGAATAAAGCATTAGAGGCCAACAAGCAAAAGAGTACAAGCATGGCTCACCATCTCTCCCCCCATCTGCATCTCTCCCGCCAGCGCGCGGCGCGTCAGCGGCCTTGACGGTCCGGGGCCGCTTTCCGACCGGCGCGTCGAAGGTGCACCGCTTGCCCGCCAGATCGCAGTTGATGCAGGCCCTGTTCGCGGACGGGATAACGCAGCGCTGCTTGCGCGTTCGGCAGCGGTCGCATGGGCGTTCCTTGCGCGAGCGGTAACCCCGGTGCGACTGGATGTTCCCCAGGACGCCGGGCCTGCGCGATCGAGCATGAGTTTTGCGCCGGCTGAAATGCATGAAGTGCACGTTGGCTTACGAGGTTCGTTGGGAGGAAGTGCTATCAGAGCTCGAAGGTGGCATGGCGATGGGTAAGCAGAGGACGGCGAGAGGAGGACATGGGCGCAAGAAGCAATAAGAGGCAAATGAAAGTCAAAAGATGGAAGACAGCCCAGTTTGTCGCTCGCACCGCCAGCCGCCAGCCCGGGTCATTTTCAGCCTGCAGTGTCGTTTTCAACACTTTGTTTTGATATTTCCTCCTATCAGAGAAGAAAAAGGTATCTATTCTTCCTTCGGTCGCGAAGACGCCAAGTGGAAGTACACAAGACGGCGTCCCTGTTTCGTGCACCCCGAAGTTGGCAGCCGTAGCCTCTGTAACAGAAGCGACGAGGAAGTCTGGGAAAATAGCAGACAGGGATATTTCTAAGGAGCATTTAGGCAAAACAACATCAGCATGCCCAAAATATGGCGAAGATAAACTAGCAGCGGTTGACAGACAGCATGATGCGACGGACCAGCGGCTGTACAACATCTGCTCCTACTCGTCTCACCTCGTATCCCGTACATGTACGCTGGAACTGTTATGGAAACCTCTTTTCATAGCCAATGATCAGTTCTCCTAGATGATATTGCGGCCATCCGGCGGAGGGAGGCGAGGGGACGACGTGAAGGCAGGAAGCAAGAAGGCGTCTGTGCAAGCCCAGCTGCTACCACAACCCCATTCTTGATCTCCAAATTTCATATTCTGCTTTAGGCTAATAAGGGATCAGCCTCTTACCCATTCGCAGTCACTCTCATTGGTGGCGGGTCTTGTGCAGCAAGAGCTTGATACCCGCCTGATTTCGAAGGCTCCATGACAAAGTCCGGAAACTATCACCTCGCGAAAAGCATGGAACTCCTTTCGGGAAGTAATAAATAGAAACACACCCCCATGGACAATGAGGACGTACGGGCAGCGGTTGATGCGACAAGGCAGCCGGACACCATCTCATCTCACTTAGGTCAGTAAGTACCCCGAGCCTGCCATGGTACTCATGCTGGCTCCAAATATTTGCCTCGAAGAAGTATTAACAAAGCTCAAAGAGACCGGTGAACAGCATACCCACCAAGCAGCGAAGACGGACCGCCTCGCCGCACAGGCAGTGCGACACGAAAATACAACATCTCGTTTCATCTCCTCGTACAAGCACAACAAACCCCGCACCTCCCCTCTCCTCTCACATTCTCAACCGATCAGCAGGCATCTTCCTCCCCTTCCTCGGGCCGACCGCGATCTGACTCCCTCCTCCCGCCCCGCCCCAATCGAACTTCGGCGCCGGCCTCGGCTTCAGCATCCCAGAAGAGATGGTCGTGCCCAGCGCGGCGCGTTTGGGGGGAGGAGCGCGCGAGATGAAGGAGGGGATGATGTGTCTGTCGTCCGGGTCGGAGTCGTCGTCGTCTGGCGGGAGGACTTCGAGCGAGTCGTCGAAGGAGGGGGAGGGGGTGGGGAGCGCGCGGCGCTTGCGCTTGGTTATGGTTGAGGTGGTGGAGCGAGGGGGGTAGGGTTGGATGGCGCGGCGCGCGGGCGAAGGCGAGAAGGAGGGGGCGTCGCCGTCGAACACCATCGAGTCATCGTTCAAGTCGAAGTCGGAGGAGAAGAACGTCGCGTCCCCCGCCCCGCCGCCCCCCCTGGAGATGGACGCGCGGCTGTCGCGCAGACGGCGGACCTCGTCTTCGAGCTCGTTCACGCGCTGCTCGGACGCTTCGGCGTCGGCTTTCTTTTCGCCGTACTGCGCAGTGGGGCGGGACCGTCAGCGTCGGTAGTGTGAGAGCGGAGAAGACGCAGAAACGAAGGGCGCCAAAGACAGAGAGAACTGGCATACCTTCTGCTTCCAGGTCAGAATGCGCCCCCTGGACGTCTCCGCGTCCTCCGCAGCCTTGTCAAGCTTTTCCTTCAGCTTCCCCACCTCCCGCTCGAGCTCGTTGATCTTCCTGCCATCCCATCCAGCACCCACCCATGCGCGCATTAGCACTTTCCCTCTCACCCACACCCCTTCGCGCTTCCGTAACTCACCCTTCCTTCATGCTAATTATCTTCGCCTTGGTCGTCCGCTCGCGGTCCACATCCGCCTGCAGCGTGCTGCACTGCTGCTTGTACTCGGCCGCCTTCATATCCGCGCGCGCAAGCGCGGCCAAGTGCGAGGTGTCCTTCTCCGCGATCTTTCTGGCGTGCTCCGACCGCAGGTCGGCCGTCTCCTTCTGGGCGGCGCCGAGCGCGGACTCTAGCCTGTCGAGGGCCTCGCGCTGGTCGATGCGCTTGGCGAGTTTTCCGAGCTCGTTCGAGAGCTTCTCGAGGAGCTAAACCAAGTATCCCCATACGATACCACTCCCGCCCGTCAGTGACCCATGCGCCGAAGAAGGAAGACGAGTGTGACGCACCGAGACGACCTCCGGCTGCTCCGGATCTGCCCTCCCCAGAGCCTGCACCGTCCACGTCCGCTCGCACACCGCGAGCCCCGCGCGGCTCTTCCCATTCACCCCTTTCAAGCCCTTGATCGCGCTCTCAAGCGCCTGCGCCCCGCCGTCGGGCGCAGCGTCGTACGCGGAGAGATGGAGGCGGTACGGTCGGTGCGCGCCCATGTCCGAGCGACATAGCGGACAGGGTGGATTGTCGGATCTGGAAATCCATGGGTTAAGACAGCATTCGTGGAAGAGGTGGCCTAAGGATGGGGACGCATCAGCTTGCGGTGAGGGGTCGAAGAGAGATATCAAGGGGCGCACCGCAATGGGTCGCGACGGCGGTGGACGTGCTGAGCGGGTCGTTGCAGATGGGACATTCCATGGCTCAGGAAGCTACCGCGGGTGCATCGATAGGTAATTTGGGCCGTCGGTGATGGTCAGGACGACGGCGGTAACGGCGAGAGAGATAATGTCGATGGCCAAGACGCGACTCAGGGAACATGGACAGGGAACATGGACAGGCGCGCCGCGCACTTAAACGCAATCAAGCCTGACCCAGCCTCAAAGCAAGATCGCACGGAGTCGCTTTCAAACTGATAAATTCCGTAGTTCTCTCCCGACTCTCCCGAGAAAGTGTAAGTGAAATGCGTGGGAAGGCCGGGAGGTGTTCTGCTTTCCGAGAACTAGTGAGTGTACGTAGTCTGTACAAAAGACGTACACAGCGTCTTTGTTCCCTTGCCGTCCTAGGCCGCGTACAGGGCCGTTGTTTTGAAGAGATTGAGTTTATTCAAAGCAGGAAGAGACAAAGATTACCTTGGGAGTGATGTGTCAGACGCGAAGGAGCAGCGCGACCGCAACAGACACTGCTTTCAGCGCAAACATCTATTCCATAAAGGTTCAGTCTGTATGGCATCGGCACAATCGGACATTCAGAGTCCTCAGCTCTTCTCCTTCTCAGCCGCCACATCCCCTCCCTCCCCCAGCGCAGCGAGCAGCGCAAAACGCCCCGCCAACCCCGGCGCACTTCCTCACGGACCTCACGCGGCGGGTCGTCATCTGTTCCGCCCTCCCATTTCAGCGTTGTCCCCGGGCGTAACCGCTTCATCTTCAAATAATCTACCCCCCCGCCCGGCTGATGTCCGCGAGTGGAAATAACCGGATGGGCGTGGGCGGGAAGTGCATTTGGAGGTAGAATACCTTCCAGGACAGGAAGCGGAGGACGCGGGATATCCAGAGGCGGAGAGTTGGGGGCCCGGACGGGGAGCGGGCGGGGTAGAGGGTGAGGGTATCTGTTGATGGGGCGGAAAGGATGGATGTTGGGAGGAAGGCCGAACAGGAAAGAGAGAAGGTCGCGGCGCACCTGACCGCACGATCCGTCCCAGTACTGGAGAGCGTGCAGCGCCGGGATGCACAATAAAAGCGCGAACGGCCCGAGCTCCCTCCATCTCTTCCTGATAATCTGCGCACAGCCTCAGTTCAGCAACAGGCCCCCCTTTCCTCCGCAGCACAGTAACTTACCGGCACCGCCTCCCTAAGGTCTCCCAACATTCAAAGTTCATCACAATAGAAAGCACCAGAAGATCGATCGGCGGCCCGCCTGACAGGGCGAACCACCAGTCGGCGGACCACCGCGCGTAGGACTCGCGCTGGGCAGACTCGGTCTCGTATGTGTAGGAGAGCGTGCCGTCTGCGGTGCCATAACAGCTGAGGGTGGGGTGCGCGGGGAGGGGGCGCGTGTAGGCGGATGGGAGGGAAGGAGGAATGTGGACCTTTTGGGGATGGGGGAGAGTAGGTCATTTGGGATTAGGGGAGGGTGAGGAGGCCCAGGAGGGGGGAGGAGGGAGGGAGGGAAAGGGGAGGGGGG
>JTLS01000688.1:0-14851 GCA_000826855.1 Basidioascus undulatus
CTTTCCCGGATGCATTCGTTTCATCCAAACAACAGGCCGGCAGTCTTCTCCTCCCCTATCGCCCTCTTCCCAGAGTCCAGTACGCCCGCAACGACCGCCAAGCGCGAGGCGCTGCGCGCGCGGGTGGAGCAGGCGATGGAGAAGGGGGAGATGAGCGCGCGCCCGGAGGAGGACGCGCATGCTTCGTCGGGGGGCAGCGGGCTGGAGGGGAGCGGGACCAGTGGGGCGAGCGGGACCAGTGGGGCGAGCGGGACCAGCGGGACGGAGGAGGAGGAGGGTGGGGAGGGCTTGGAGGAGGACGACTTCTTTGGGGAGGACGAGGATTAGGGTGTGGGAGCAGGGCGGGAGACGGGAGGGAGGGAGGGTATACCCTTCGGTGCGTCTTGTGCGTTCTAGAGACGAGAGGTTGCGGTGGCAGCGCTGCTATACTTGCGGGTATGCTCATAAACCCGGGATGGCTTGAAGCGCACTCTCCTTCTTCTTGGTCCTTCCGCATTCGCCTTCCTCACTTTCGTCCAACGTCTTCGCTCACTGCTGCCATCAGTCGTTTTTGGCTCACTCACTCTTCGATCAACACACTCGTTGCGCTTGTCCGACCCACCAGCTAACTCTCATGCGCGATATTGCTTTGTTTCAATTTGCTCATAGAAACCCGATGGCCGGCGCTGCACTGAGATGAGCAGCTGGCAATGCTTTTCGCGTCGCTGTAACGCTTCGAGGTTGTCTTCTGGCTCAAGCTTGACTCAAGACCACCCGAATCAACCTGACTGAAGTAATCTTCGACCGCTTTGCGAACTCTCTAATCACCCTCAGGTCCCGCTTTTTTCGTTCAGCTCAACGACTGTTCCTTCCTGTACCCGTTCACTCAACTGGCCTATCACGGTTCGAATGGCCTTTCCGTAACCTCTACATGGTCGACTACCCATCACGCACGCACAACCAACCAAAGCTCGCTTTCCGCAGAGTTTTCCAACGCCGCGTCCAGTGAGCTCTGGGCTCTCGACTCGCCCCGCTGTCGGAGATGACGGGAGACGGGACGAACATGCCCGCTTGTTTCTGTCCGGTATCTCGTTGTAATCATCGGGTTTCATTGTACTCCTGTGCAGCTGCTATATTGATCGCGCAGTAGCGTCGGATGCACTGTCCTCTTTCAGGCTTGTCATCTTACACTGAACAGCGACGCAGTGCCGCGGGGATTCCAACGAAACTTGGAGAAGCAGTTTGGCTCCATAGAATGCTTCTTCCCTAAATGCAATCTGCTGTTCCGCATGCACGACTTTGACTGTCCGTGAGAAATCAGCGTTGCAAACAGAAGCGTGTCTTCGTGCGCCGTGTGCATGCTCTGGTAACGAGATCCGAACGATTCCTCGCATTAGTACAGTTTGGCAATCATCTCCACCAACCTCCTTCACGAGCAGGAAGACAAGTCAAGCACGTCAACTTGTTCGAAAAGCGTCTGGTTTCTTCGCGTAATCTTGAATGACAGAATAGCCGCATGTCCAGATATAACTTAGTCGAGGCCGTTGGTTGATGTGAACGGGGGCAGGTGCAGGTTTCCACAGGGGAATACTAGCCCCATTGGGATGGATGGACATTTGGGAACTTTTTTCATATCTAAAAGTAGAAGAGGGAGTCTGCCTATCTTTGTGATGGCCTGGATCGGTGGGTGTCAAGAATGCCATAGCCACGGCCGGGGGTCTGCTGCTACCACTCTCCGTAGCCAGGCCATTCGTGCTAATGTTGCTCCTTTATCCCAAAAAGTGTTCATGCAAATCCAATATTTAGATAGAGAAGAAGAAGAACCGACATCTGGTGTCGGTTATATGCTGAGGCGCGGCAAGACGATTTTTCACCGCAATGAACAGGAAGTCCTTCAGGCCGTTGCTCACTATCCCCTAACGTCGTATAGGGGGATAGTCCCTCGTCATCCCTCTCATTGGAGTAGCTTTGAGCGCGGTAGGTATCTCAATCTCTGTGCCATGAACGTCGTTTCTACCCAGCGATTTGAAGCGCAGGACGCAGCGTTCAGGGTCAGGAGCGAAGCGGAAGTTACTTCGTTGAGTGGTCTGCGAGTGGCGTGTGGTTGTTGTGGTAGTTGATGATGGCACGAAGGCAAGAAGGGCTGCTCCGGGAGATTTGCCAGCGCAGCTGCGACAGCCCTGAAAATCCACAGCAACACGTGCCGCCATTCAAAACTGAACTGTCAATAATTGAAGTCGGAGATCTCATTTAGCATTACTTCCATTTTCCATTTCCAAGAGGTCTGCATCGTAAACGTCTGCATCAGACAAGCTGCTCGCTTCGATCCTTTCGCACCTGGAAGCCCGCTTGATTCTGCGCTGCACGGCGACCTGCCGTCGTCTCCATGCCCTCAGCCAAGAGCCCAGCGTACAGCTCGCTATCACCCTCTTGCTTGCTTCCCTGCTTCCGGGGATCCCATCCAGCTTGATGCCTCGAGCAGCAGCTTACCCTCGTCGTCACCAGGCGCTTTCCGCATCGGACCGACCTCTTCGACTATTCGACGCGCGGGGCGGAAGTCCAACATTTCGCTTTGAGCAGTTCGAACATCGTCATCATCGAGGATGGCTATCTGGTGATGTACGAACCTTCCAAGAAGCAGCAGCCTCCGTTCTCGTCGACGAGCTGGAAGCTTGAACCCAGCGACCGGGAAATCGCCTTCAACCCCATCGATACTCAGGCCTTCAACCCTCGCGCTCTACTTGTGGATGAGTTAAAAGATCTGGTTCTGTTTGCTGAGGGTCTTCCAGGCCTCGGACTGAGCGACTCCCCTAGCTCGGAGGAGGACGAGATTGAACTACGCTCGCGTATCTTTTTGCTCTCCTCCGGCGTGCCACACCCGCTGGCGCAGACCCCTACCGGCCTACATCGGCTCATCGATAACATCATTGATGCCCGGCATCCCAGCGAGTTCCACTACGAGAGGCGGCTGCAAGTCGTCGAAAACTGCATCGGAATCTTGAACGCTGAGTGCTTCGTTCTTCGCCGTTGGGCAACTATGGAGCAGGTTCTGATGCGTTGCGGTGTCGTACGAGGCCTCATTTTGTGCTGAGCTGACGATGTTGTATTGCTCGGTAGGTTGTCAAGCCGCTCACCGATTTTTCATGCTCTCGTCTTTTCGCTATTCACGTCGTTTGTTTTCATCGCTCCCGACGCCGTGCTCTTGACGGAGCTGTCGCTCAATCTCCAAGGGAGGACACCGTCTCTTGTTCTCGTCTCCTTTTCGAAGGGAGAGCAGACGCTCCTTGGATAACACGATTGGATCTGCCGGCCGTCCCTTTTTGGAGCACGCATGCAATAACATTCATGTAGCCTGCGGGACCGTTCCTTCTCTCAGGGCATGCAGTGATCCCGAAAGAGGCATCGTCTCTCTTACGTTGGCCTTTGAGCGTGACGACAGCCTTGACATTTCCAACGCAGTCACTCACTGCCGTTATCCCGCTATCGCTCCTTCTTCCTCAGCGAGGCCACGCGGGTAGCGTTCCCTGGGACGAGTGGGCAGGTGATCAGACGCGGTGGTCCAGCGGGGTGGTAGGGGCCGGGGGTTGGCAAGCTCTTGCAAGAGCGGGTATTCCGGGCGGAGGGAGCATGGGCGGAGCGAGAGATGGTGATTCTCGGCGCAGCTCCGCGTGGCTGGCTCGCACACCACTCCGCCGGCATGGCACTCGCATTGTCCTTCTCGAACAGACTGTCTCTCCACCTAGCCGGACATCTTCGACAGCCCCTACCTCGCCTCTCCTATCAAGTCAGCCTTGCTTACTCCGAGGCGCTCGGACTGGCGTCGGGAGTCCTACTTCTGGGGATGGAGTGGAACCGGCTGACTGTACAGGTGCGCTACTCATGCCTCATTCGAAACTTCCCTCTTGGCTGACAGCGTCTGCTTCGACCGCTCAACTGCAGGAGGAGGCAAACGGTGACAGCTGGATTACGTTGCTTGAGACGTGATACTGGAGGCTCGGGCGCTGGCTTGGTATTTTCCCATCTTGGCTCTAAGTGAAGAAAAGCCTGAAGAATAAAGAAACGACCGGTGACTGCGATATGCATGAACTTTTTGGCTGCGGTATATTTGCAAATCCTGGACTTTCGCGCTGTTCCACGTGCGGTGCGCCCTGCGAGGCTGTGGCTCACGAGCTGGATTTTAACCTCATTAAGGATGCATAGTGTCCACACACATAACGAAATGACGACGTTTGTCAAATGGAGGCAGAGTAAACACTGTCAGGCTTTTGATGCGCTCATCCGCGGCGAGTCTGCCGAGCGCACCGACTTTCCTTTTTACCTGCTATAGCCTTGCGGAGGACAACATGAGTCAAAGTCAAACAGCGTATGATGCATGTAGCAGATGTAGGGCACTTCTTCCTCATTTGTGGTGGGTCTCAAGGCCTACGCAACTGCAACTGCGCGATTTCCCAGCTT
The DNA here is from genome assembly GCA_000826855.1 of Basidioascus undulatus. Lineage (NCBI taxonomy): Eukaryota > Fungi > Basidiomycota > Geminibasidiomycetes > Geminibasidiales > Geminibasidiaceae > Basidioascus > Basidioascus undulatus. The sequence continues at coordinate 4,435 of JTLS01000688.1, forward strand.
CAAATGTACAGCAGCTGTGGCAAATACCACAATAGCTGTGTGGAAAGCACATAAGGGGGCTGCCGAGCAGCCAGTAAATCATCTTGTATCCGTCAGGTCTGGCAACGTGTCTGGAGGCATCACGTACGAAAGCATCAGGTGCACCCGACTGTGCGCGTACATGCCGCATTACCATCCAAGCGGGGCAAAAGTACTCAAATGTTTTTGGTCATTCACACATGCATGCACTCGGCGTGATCACCGCTTGAATGGGGTTAGGGTTACAATACTTGCAGAAACAAAAGGGAAGAGACGGGCATCAGCCGACGCCCACAGCCCTCACGCACCATCATCCTGGCGCTCCAGAGGAGCATCCAGGCGGCAGCGCGCGCACGTCATCGGGGCAACCACCCAAGGGCAGCGCACAGAGTTCTCGGTGGAAAGGGAAGGGGTTGCGAATCTTCGTCGCCCGTATAACGAGGTGGCAGATGTAAATCTGCGAGACTGGATACTTCCTATAGAATAAGATCCTATGGAGTACCGTCATGAGGAAAAGAAGAGGGCTGAGGGAAGCAGCTGCATTTATGCTCAGCAAGACAAGTTTGGTGCTGTACAGTTCTGGGAGGAGGTGCGAACGAACTCGATGAGGTCTTAAGTCCGAATGCCAGCATCGACGGTCGTGAGAACGTACTTCTTTGGATGGAAGGCTTTTGTGAAGACTGGACCACATAGATAAGTCAAGCACTCGATTGAATGTGCCGAAACGACAGAGGGCGGCGTAGCCGGAATAACACGCAGCCATTTCGATCTCACAGTGCTTCTTCGTCCGCACCCTCACCTCGTCCACGGCTCTCGCACTGCCTTAAAGCTATTCTGGGTCCTCGCTATGAAATGGGATTCGATATCGAACTGCAACAGCTTCGGTCGAGCGCGTGCTCGCGCACTGATCCTCGTCTTGTCCGCGTCTTCGAGTCGCTGCATTCGACCCTCGCAGCACTCCCTCGTCCCAATCATCCGTCCTCCGTTCGTGCTCACCCAGGCGACCTTGCGTAAATGTTTTTTTTTCGGTCCTCAACCCATCTCAGGATCGCCATCTTTCATATTTGAGCTGTCGGAGCATTTCGCTGCAGGTTCGTGTCCGCGGGCCGGTCGTCTTCTATATCCCACCTTCACCGACAGGGGTCGGCCGCTTTTAGACCAAGATGCCTTTTAAATAACATTTCCTAGGGCACTTCGAATTCTGTCATACTAGAATGAATCAACTCGCTCTTCTTCCGTATCTCATTCCCGGTCTAGTCGCACCCTTCAGTCGTGTTCTCTTGAGTCCAACTCTTGCGTGAGTTACCCTGCCTCCCTTCACACACGATATAGATTTCAAATGTTCTGCCCACGGATCAGGAGATCACCATTACTGTCCTTGAATTTTTTCAGCCCGTGCAAACGCACCTGCTTCTCGCTGCTCGTGCTAACTCGCCCCGCTCACTAACGCCAACCTATCTGCCGTCACTGAATCGACTCTTCCAAGCGGGCCGTCTGTATATGGGTGACCAAGAGTGTCCGATCGAGTTGTCGTCTGCCTGCTGACCGACACAGCCCGAGAGTAAGGACGGCAAAGGTCCTGGCTAACTTCTGCGTCGTATCATGGGTACATTGGTCTCATCTCGAATACCCAACTGTGGCATTCCTGTCAATACTGCTTCAATCACCCGAGAACGATGTGCAAGCGCTGGTCCTGCATCCTTGCAGTTACCTCGTTGCTATGCCACACCGAGCCCGCAACAGCCATTCTATTGTTCAGCTCCCATCAACCCGTTTATCACCATAACAGTACGTACTCCATCTCCCCTCCAGACTATTCACTTCTCTCCCACCAAAACCTTCTTGACATATTCCGATGTCGGGCGAAGCGGGAGGCCTGCCTTGCTGTACACTGCGTCGATAGCCTTCATCTGCTCGATCGAAGACTGAGGAGTGCACCAGTAGTGCGCTGAAATACCAAAATATGTGGTGAAAAGAAGCGCTGAATCAGCCAGCATCTGCTGCGTCATGTAAGACGAGCACTTACGGGTGCGTCCTCGGACCTTGTCCACAAACGCCTCGAGCTGGTACCGGTAGGTGGAGAACCAGAACGGATCTGCACGTTTCATATGCCAAATACCATAAACGCAGCCCAAGGGCGACACGAGAACCGAACAACTCACATTTGCCTTCGGGGTCGGTGTAGTGCTTCTGGTACTCGGTCTTCCCTGTCGCCTTGTCCTTGATCGAGATGTAGTGCTAGATCGAAGGAACTTCAGCGCATATTTATATTTAGTTAATTAGACCAATAGTCATTACTCACGTAAACATGAGGCATCACTGCGGCACAGAAACGAGGTCAGCATTCGCTCTCAGGCTCGTGCGAACTGCAAGATAGACGCACTGTAGTTGTAGTAATAAATCACCGCCTTCTCCATCTCAACCTCGGAACAAGGCACTTCCCACTTCCGTTTGAAGCCGAGGAACGATGCGCGGTCATGGTCCGCCTTGATCTCGGCCTTCACGCCGCCCGGGAACTCAAGGGACGCCTGCATTCGGCTATCCACAGCCCGATGAGGGTCGTGCTGCCAGAGCGTGGCCTGCGCTGAAGACACCGATGTGGGGCTTGTTCCGAGGGTGTTTCGAAGGATGTTGATCTGCATGAAGCGGGAGGCTCGCCGTCAGCAGAGCCATGACAGGTGTGGACAGGATAGTGGCTGGCGCTTCCGGGGCACACGCACAACATAGGTGGAATCTGGATCCCGATACAGTCTGTCAGATTTTAGGATGTTTTGTAACCAAACTTCTGAACGAACCCATCAGGCACCCGCCGCCGAGGGGGAACTTCCACCGAATGTTGTCCTTCGGCACAGCTACAGGGACAGAGGTCAGCCCAGTTCAAGCGATAGTTCGAAAGCGGGGACGAATTCTTGACGTACCTCCTCCTGGAACGGACATGTCTGCGTAAGCCCGTATAGGCTTGCCGTACTTGCCAGACTGGACGAGTTTGGTGAAAGCCAGGGCAGCCTGCACGGACAAAGTCAGAAAACGGCTCGCCAGCTCCGACTGGCACTCACAGAACTTACAGGATGAAAGCTGGTATGGAACGCCTCGAGTACAATGACGCCTTTCTCCTGAGCTCGAGCGAACACCAGCTCTGCCTCTTCCGCGTTGTTGCAGGAGGGCTTCTCGAGCAGGACGTGCTTGCCCGTCTCGATGCACTTGAGCGTCCACTCAGCGTGTGCGCCGTTCGGGAGAGGGTTGTAGATTACACTGGGCAAGTGCATTAGCTGCCATTCAAACTAGATAACAACGATTACGGGGCACTTACTCGACATTTGGATCCGCTACGAGGGACTCGTATGAGTCGTGCACGACAGGAATGCTGTACTGCTTGGCATAGGCCTCGGCTTTGGACTTGTCACGGGCGGCAACCGCGGTCACAGTGATGTCGGGGTGGGTGAGGATAGTAGAGAATATGGAGACAGGGCAAATGTTGGCCGCGGAGAGGATGCCCATGCGGAGGGCGTTGGGGTTCTTCTTGGCGGCGTGCGCATCGCAGTACCACCACTGGTGGTAACCGGTCAAGATGTCCAGGAGGGTGGCCATGAGTGGTAGTAGGACTGGAAGTGGTGAGCGAAGATGAAAGAGTGGTCGAGTAGGAATGGCAATCGAGTGCAGAGGCCTTCTTGTTGGCGCGCCGTCCGCCTCGCCTTCTACCAGTTACACGTGAAGATCACATTGAGCTGCCACCTTTCCGTGAAGTCGGCAGATGTGTGATCTTTCCGCCCTCCATGTTTACGTTAATCCCCGGGATAGAGCGGAGAGAAGAGCGTCTTCAGCGGTCTCGAGGCGAAGGAGCTGTCGTCGTCCGGTCCCGGCCCGCTGCTCCGCCCCGACACGTCGGACAACAAAGTGCCTCCGTTCTTGGGACTCAATCCTCCGGTTCGGATGCCTTTGGATGCCGCAGAGCGGCTACTTCTCGCTCGAACGTGACAAGTCGGCGGCGGCGGGTCTATGGAAGCAGGGCTCGGCGGCAGCAGCACTTATATGCGACCGGGATACGTCCGTTTGGCAAGAAAATCTCCACTCTCAGCGTTATTGCGTTCACTTTCCACTTCTGCGTTGAACACATCTCTTAAACAATATGAAGATATCCGGAAACACCTTCGTGATCACGGGCGGTGCGGGCGGCATTGGCGGCGCCGTGGCCAGGGTGGGCTTCACTTGCGTTGAGCCTTTTCATAAGCATGCAAACTGATGTCTAAAACCACACTTTCAGGATCTTGTATCCCGTGGGGCGAATGTAGCTCTTTTCGACGTGGTCCCTGAAGAGAAGGGAAGGGAGGTGGCGGCTTCGATTAATGAGAAGCACGCCCTCTACATCCGAGTGAGTTCGTCCAAACTTCTGTATCTGTCTCTTCTGTTGACCAAATCATAACTCTCGAACCTTCAGGTCGATATTACCAGCTCGGAGAACACACAGCAAGCAGTTCAGAAGACCGTCGACACGTTTGGGAACCTGGTCGGCTTGGTTCACTGCGCAGGCATCGCTATTAAGGTACGCCTCTTTCGCTCTTTAACTCAGCAGGTCAGCGTGAACGGAAGATTCTGATGCGAACTTCTGCTTTCTGGCAGCGGGAGTGGAGCAACAAGATCTCCGACTCCATCGATAACTTCTCCAAGATGCTCGATGTCAACGTGCATGCGATTCACAGTTTTGGTGCCTGTTTTCTAAGCAGGCTGACACCCAGTTTATAAAAATTAACGCAGACTCGAGGAACCTTCATCGTCGGCGCGCATGTTGCGGACGCGATCAACGCCCAGTACGAGTCAAAGAAGACCGTCTCGAATGGCGTCAACGGCTCCTCTGCGCCCAACTCTGTCCCGCAGACGCCCACTGCCGAGCAGGCGCGCCTACTTCAGTCATCGGGGGACAATGGGTACGCCGATCCGCACGCGCTCGACAACGAAGGCAGCCGGTTCTTCACCACCGACGAGGAGCGCGGCATCATCATCAACTTCGCAAGCGTCGCTGGTCATGACCTCTACGCTCGTACTCTGAGCTATGGGCCGACGAAGGCAGCGGTCCTGGCTCTCACAAAGTGTAAGCGATTCTTGAGCACAGCTCAACGTACACGAGTTAGGTAACTGACTAGAGGACTTGTACAGCGTTCTCTGACTTCCTGGGTCCGAGCGGTATCCGCGTCAACAGCATTTCGCCCTCTATCGTGAAGGTGTGTGGCGCTTGAGTAAGCGTTCGCTGCCACTTCAGCTGATTCGGCATTAGTACTCCAGTCTGGAATGACCAACGCCTTCAGCACCTACTTTCAAGAACAGCTCACCATGACTGCCACTTTTCCCCGCCGCCCTGCAGAGCCTGTGCGTGCATTTCGATCCTCCTTACTTGATCGCCCAAGTTTCCTACGGGATTTACATTGCGGAGACTGAGACCTGTTTCTATTGCTCTTCCAGTCCGACATCATTTCCACCATCGTCTACCTGATCGAGTCCCAGTTCGTCAACGGCCAAGACATTCGCGTCGATGGAGGTTGGCGCCTCGTTACCATTAAGCCGTCCAACGGGCAAGTATCCCTTTTGAAACTCCCACCTTCGAGAATTGCAGCTGAGCAGCCAAACGCAGCGCTGCTGGAGCGGACCCTCGCGAGATGGCGCCCGGTCTTGAGTAGGCGGCACGCAGTTCCTACGACGATGGGACATTGTCTTGGGCTTCATGGGTTGTACTCGATGAAAGGAGCACGACTGTTCAGCATAGGTCTTGAAGAGTCTGACCAGTATTCTTCTGCGTTGCAACACTGTCGCGGGGGCTCGGTCTTATCGGTACCATACCTCAGATCGCAAGCTTTGGGGTTTCAGGCGACTTCCAGTGGTATTTGTGCCAACAGCTTTGACACACAATATACTTAATAAATCGGCAGGAGAATTATCGGGGGTGAAAACTCGCATGCCTCAGATCTGAGGATCCCGGTCCCCCACTCCTGCAACTTCCCGATGTGGTCTCCTGGCATGCGTTGGATCGAAGGATTGAATTCAGAGGGTTCGCAAGTGGACAAAAACACGCGTATTTTCACAGTGCATTTTAATGCGGCAGGGCGTGTATGTAACTCAGACATTTACTCCGTGACGCTCCGCACCCATCAACTGTCCTTGCACATCGCCGTCGCTTCCGCTTGTTGCTATTGATGGGCAGGACGGGCTCGTCAGGTCGGCGAAGAGATTGTTCGCAAGGTGATGGTCGAAGCAGGATTGTGACTCGGTTGGAAAGGGAGGGGAATCGTACGCGGGAAACAAGGTGTTGACGAGAATGTCGTCCGGAGGCGAGGCGGAGAAATTTGAAGTGGGAATATCAATGGGGGGTGCGCAGATGAGCTTGGGCGGAGTGGGTGCTACATATGTCATTTCCCCTGTGAGCAGGGCTACACCCACAGGAGATACATGTTGGAAAAGGCTCACGGTCTCGATCTTGACGAACTTGTCGCGAGCGCTCGCTTCCAGCTGCGACTTTATGGGATGATCTGCAGCGCATGCACTTGGAACTGGAGGATTCGCCGTACCTCTGCACGAACGATGAGTTGGGGGGTTTGAGATGGGTTGAGAGCGCGGAGGAGAGCGGTGCAGGGCATGGACGACGAGGATAGGCGAAGGAGTACGTTGCGGAAGTGTTGTCTGGTTGGGTGGGATTCACCGAGCATCTTAGAGTGGAGCGGGTAGCAGAAGATTGGAAGTGTTGAGATGTGTAATTTGGGAAACAGGTAGATCTTCCAGAACAAGGAGTAGTGAAGGTCGAGAAGAAAGGTCAGACGTTAAGTACGGCCAGCCGGTTGCTTTCGATGCTTACACCGATCTGTGTGTCCTGACGCAAGGTGATGCAGGGAGGGCCGTACCCAGTGTATTTGACAAGACATTTATAGTCCTGTCTTTTGGTCGTCTAGATAAGCAAATGGAATTGGGAAGACGGGACACTTGTCATGTCGATCAGCAGGGAGCGCGCTGTGCCGATCGCTCACGCTTGTCACTGTGCCTGCAGCTGTCCGCTGGCGTCGTTGATCCTTCTGTTCCTTTGCTCCTTACATGTATGTGCCGAGCGAGAATACACGTCTCGATGGTTCCTGAAAGGCCTGTTAGTTTCGTTCTCATGGTCACTACATTTCAATCGCGATGTGGACTGCTACGGCAGTGCTATGGGAGGCTCAATGAACATCGCAGCCTGTTTGGGAGCATTTATTAAGAGGATCATAGTGGCTCTGCCTAGGCAAAGATGTGCAAATCTTGTCTAGATATTCCAGGCAGAGTGAGTACTGCGGCAGGCTTCTGTTTCCGCTTGAAGTCTTGCCTCCTGTTGCAGGAGCGAGCTTCTGCCGCTGAGTACCGTTTGCCATAGATGGGGCCCATTCAATAAGAACAATCAGAGAACCTCTATCGGTACTGAAGAGCTGATATGGAAGAGAAACTGCTGGGACTGCACCGCAGCGTGCGCCAGTGGCCAGCTTTGACTGCTTCTTCACGGTCTTCGCCGCAAGTTCCAGAGCTCCTCAAGCAGAATTTGTAAAGCACGACCAATTATAATGCCGCATTATCCGTGAAGGTGGCTTTGAGAGAGTTCGCAGGCCCAAGCTGCTGTGCTGACATCGCACAATTGCGAGAAGGCAAGCGGACTCCGCGGAAGCCGTCCAGGTACGCACCCTCCCTCGGCCGCCAACTTACCCGGCAAAGCGATCCGTACGATAACCTGATAAACAACAAGCCGTCGATAGTTTGAGCGCATCACTGTTTCCTTCACCCAACCTTCACCTTTGTGAGCTGGCAACGTGCACTGTTGCACGCGAGGAGGCAGCGCTAGCTGGGGCACGTGCGGACTACTGCGCTTACGAACGGTAATGGTGGATGTGCCTAATCGATGCATCCTAAGCAATACGGGACCTCAAAATGTACTGGATCTTCAGAGAAAGCTGCTCTTGTTCTTGAACTCCTACGATCATCCTCCTTGTCCCCCTGAGAAGCGCGAACTTATCAGTCATGCGCGGCTTCGCCCTCTCCCTTGCTGCCCTCGGCGCTGCCGCTGCGGCCAGCGCTAAGAAGATCTCTATCGAGGAGGGGAACCCGTATGGGGGAGATGATGCACCGCAGTTGAGGTTCCCGGGGGACTTTACTAGGTATATCCTTGTTCTGGTAACAGGCGGTTCGTGCAAGCTGATCCCTGGCTGGTTGGACAGGGACATCGTGCCTGTAAGTTTCTGATTCTACCTTGATTTGCTCCCTTACGAGGGTGCAACTGAAGTGAAGTATTAATAATAGAAATGGGGTCACTCCCACAACGACTACTGGCGAGACGTCCCTCTCTACACAGCCATCTCAAATGGTACTTCTCCCCTCTCCCCTCCCTCCCCTCTCTCCGCGTCTCGCTTCTTACCCAGACTCTCCCATAGGCGTGCTCAGCGTCGAAGCGGACGTGTGGCTCCTAGACGGAACGCTCTACGTCGGGCACTCGGCCTCCGCGCTCACCGACGACCGGACGTTCTCGGGGCTTTACGTCGAGCAGCTCGTCAAGATACTGGACGAGGCGAACCCGAAGAATCGGTTCACTGAGGGGTTGGGGAACGGAAAATGGGTAGGTGGATTCGTTTCTGTGGATTGTAGCAAGACTGAGGCTCTGATTCTGATGCCGCATGACAGAACGGCGTGTACGACGCGTCCTCGGGGACGAGCCTGCAGCTGCTCGTCGACATCGTGCGTCCGACCGATCATATTCTTTCACACACTGAAAGGGTCATGATACTGAACGAAGCAAATTTCAGAAAACTGACGGCCCCGAGACCTGGCCGTTCGTCGTGAAAGCGCTCGAGCCGCTCCGCTCCAATGGGTACCTCAGTGCGTCTTCTACCTTCTCTTCCTCACCCACTCACCCCACTCCTTCCCTCCTTCATTATTAACCCCATGCTCCCCCCCACACACCCACCCGAAGCCGCCTGGAACGGCACGCACACCGTCCCCGGGCCCGTCACGGTCATCGGCACGGGTAACACGCCGATCGAGCAGGTGCGTTTGCCCTCCCCGCTGTCACAGACCTGCAGCGTAGACCAACTGAATGACTGGCTGTTGCATTTGGGTTCAAAGGTCGCTCCCCTCCAAAACCGAGACTACTTCTATGACGTCCCCACGCACATCCTGAATGACACAATCACGATCGACGGGCAGCAGTACAGCTACAACAGCTCCATCTCGCCGCTCACGTTCGTCCTCCTCCTTCTCCTTCCCCACCTTCCCAGAAAGTGATATTGACGGGGAAGAGGGAGGGGGATGTAGTTCGGACAGCTTCAGCGAGCTTATCGGCTGGGACGGCTTGTCGCCCGCAAACGAGACCGTCCTCGCGTCGCTGGAGGAGTACAGCGCTGCCGCGCACGCGCGGGGGATCAAGATGCGGTGGTGGTGCGTTGATCCGCCTCCCTGCCCCCCCTTCTTCCTTAATCCTTCTTCGTTGTCGGTCCATGGTCAAGTGGGCTGAAGGGTGGTTGGTGCGGTGGGGGAATGTGGCAGGGACACGCCCGGCTGGCCCGTCTACGCGCGCGAGGCGGTGTGGAAGGCGCTCATCCAGGCCAAGGTGGACTGGATCAACGCGGATGATTTGGGGGCGCTGGCGGAGTTCTGAGTGCGGGTCTGCGCGGGGGCCGGAGGAGCAGCCCGGAGGAGCAGCTCATAGAGGAGAAATAAATACTTCGGATTTGCGTGACGAGAAAGGCAGTGTGGTTTGGGGCGATTGGGGAGGGCGTGGGTACGACTGGCGAGGTCGTATCGGAAACCAGCCCTTTTACCGTCTCTCGGCTGAGTATTTTCCAACGCAGCTTGAATAGAGAGAGGTCCCGAGGCGAGCGAGAGCGAGGCCAGCCCGAGAGGTGGAGGTCCAAAACGGCGAAGCTGTGAAGCATCGAAGGGACGTGAGAATGTTAGGTATCGAGAGACGCTCTGCGAGCTGAGAAGCACGGGGACTGCAAGATTCAGATGGAGGGTGTACCATGGCTCGCGAGTACATCTAGCGGAGGAATACGCGAGCGGACATCCGGTCTGCCTTGATCGAAAGAAGCGAAGACGTTTGAATTGGGTGAGAAGCGGATGCCGAGTGGCTAGCTGGTAGCTTTGGAGTCGAGATGAAGATGGAGGGAATGGTGCTCGATGGTGCTTGCGAACGAACGCGATGTGAAGAGACAGGCCGATGGCAGGCAGACGAGCCCAAGGCGAGGTATGGGATGGGCGATCGAGCTGTGAGGAAGGCGCACGAGTATATGGTAGGTGTGAAAAGCCGGAAAAGACCCAGCTTGAGACTGGGTCGGTCTAATAGCATGGGCGTCCGAGCATCCGCACACTTCCCCTTCCCCAAATCCACTCGCCCCTCCTCTCCGCAGCA
>JTLS01000069.1:0-35082 GCA_000826855.1 Basidioascus undulatus
CCCCGCCGCCCCCATCCAATGCTCACCCTGACGCCCTCGCCCGCCGTGCCTTCCCCAACGACCGCCCTGCCCATCCCGGGCCGCCACGCGATGCCGACGCGGAGCAGCACGTCCTCGAGCAGCATCGTCTCGAGCGTGACGAGCACCGCGAGCACCGTCCTCCTCAACGACCCCACCATCTGGGGCGGCGAGGACGACGGCCATGTCGACCGCCAGCGCGGGCTGCGGCACGCCGATGGGATCCAGCTTGACGCTAGGTGAGCATCGTTCTTTTCGTTGGTGTGGGTGACAGAGAAGAGGCAGGCATCGGTGGTTGGCAGTGTGGGGCATGATAAGCACATCCACTCGCCCTCCCTTCGTCTTGATCCCCCGCTTTTGCCCTGGCGAAAGAGTGACCGCTTGCGTGGACGATGCCAGATCTCGCTTGTCGTGAAGGACCCTTTTTGTTGATGCTCCCGGTTCGCTGTCGTTGTCGCCGTGTGGCCCCCTTATCTCCCCAGCCGTGTGAGCTGACCAGTGCCCCTTTCGAACCGTCCCCTACAGGAAGCACGCACGGCCTTCTTTCCAGCGCAAGCTACTCACCCTCCTGCGTGATGAGCTCGCTGTCGACGGGTGGACCGACCCCGATCTCGACCCGAACATGATCCGCGTCAAGCCCATCGTGCGTCGTCTTTTTTTCCTCCTCACCCTCCTTCTGCATTACTCAACATTCAATCTCTTCCACAGACCGGCGCAATGACCAACTCGATCTTCTTTGTCTCCTCGCCCACGTCGCCCCAAGTGCTCCTGCGCATCTATGGGCCTTCCTCGACCCTCCTCATCTCCCGCCCCAAAGAGCTCCACATCCTCCACACCCTCTCTCGACACTACTCCATCGGCCCGCGCATCTACGGGACGTTCGCGAACGGCCGCGTCGAGCAGTGGTTTGCCTCCCGCCCGCTCACAAAGGAGGAGCTCCGCGTCGGGGAGCTCAAGGACGGGATAGCGAAGCGCATGCGCGAGCTGCACGGCGTCGACTTGCGGCGGATCCTCCTCCCCGGCGACTCGGCGCTTGACGGTGGGATTGAGGACGAGCTCAAGTCCCCGCTCCTCGAGCCGCAGCGCCCAGACAGCCCCGCACCGACCGACTTCTCCCTCTCCTCCGTCGAGACGCCCGCGAGCGCTTCGACGCCCTCCCTCGCTCCCCCCATGCCCGCTGTCTCGCCCACCATCACCCCCGGCGTGTGGGCAAACCTTGCGAGCTGGATGGCCCCCGCCGCGGCCGTCCTCGCCATGCTCAAGCGCGTCAACTTGCCCGCCGACCACCCGTACGCGTCCATCGTCAAGGACGTCGACTTGTCGAGGTTCAAGCGCGAGCTGGCGCGGTATGTCACGTTTGTGGAGGAATGGGAGGAGCGCGAGGGCGAGAGCCCAATCGTCTTCTGCCAGTGCGTCTTCCTAACTCTGATGTTCTTGGCGTGGAGATGGTAAGGTGATTCTGATGCGGGATTTATGTTGTGACGGTAGCAACGACACCCAGTACGGCAACCTCCTCCTCCTTGACCACCGTCCGCCCGCCCCCGCCCCGCCCCACCACCAGCTCTGCGTGATCGACTTCGAGTATGCAGCAGCCAACCCGCGCGCATACGACATCGGGAACCACTTTAACGAGGTTCGTCCCCTTCTCTTTCCTTCTTTTCCCTCCCTTTCCTCACCCCGATTTTCCCCTCGTAGTGGCGCTACGACTATCACCACCCTACGCACTCCTGGGCGCCTCTGCTCTCCTACCCGTCCCCCGCCGAGCGCCGCTCCTTCTACGCCTCCTACCTCTCCCTTCACCCGACCTCCCCCCACGCCGCGCCCGCGCCCGACCGGCTCGAAGCCGAGGTGCGCGTCTGGGCGCCGGCGAGCATGGCGATGTGGGGCGTGTGGGGGCTGGTCCAGGCGCGAGACCAGGTGCTCAAGCTCGCGCGCGAGTTCGGCGCGGATCTGCCTGTCGCCACTGAGGAGGCCGAACGCGAGCGCGAGGGCAGCGATGGGGAGGCGGAGGGCGAGCCGGGCAGCGCGGGCGGCGTGGAGGAGTTCGAGTACCTCAAGTATGCGAGGGCAAAGTTCGAGGCGTTTAGGGAGGCGACGGGCGAGCTGGGGCTCTGAGTGGAGATGAGTCGCTCGCTTTCCTTACTTCCTTTCGGTTTCGTGGCTGGTTGCTGTTGCCGTATACCCACCCTGTTCTCATCCACTTTACCTTACCCTCACACACTTCCTCACTCCGGCTGTCTCTCTGCCTTCACGAATGCTATCACGACCCCCGTCTGTAGACTCTGCACTCACTCGCTCGTTCATGCACGCTCGATACCCCCGCAAATGACCCAATTGTGCCAGTGGGCCGGTTCAATACCGGTAGCGCTCAGTCGTTCGTCCCCCACCAATATTTACGCGCACGAAGCTCCGTGTCGTGAAGATCGGGACTATCGTCGTGAAGGACGGACCTCCTCCAACGAACGCCGACTGAAAATGACTTTTTGAAGGAGTCGCAGAGAATGCTTCTCGAGGTGTATCAAGATGGCGGGCACAAGAGTGCGCGATCTTGCTGCAAATTTGCCTTCCCGGTCTGGCAGGCCAAAGAATGGGCTTGCTGCTTTACTGGAACTTGTATCATGGTTAACATGTACATGACTAAAGTAAACGTCTACATTCAGTTGCTTAAAAAAAACTGTTTTCAACTTGGACGAACAACAGTCCTCGTGTACGCAACGTACGAGCCACATCAGACTGTGCGGCCGAACAGCCGTCGACTTGTCTATCCACACTGCAGAGGGGTTTGAATTTACACAGTGGAAAGTACACAAACTTATCTATGCATCCCTACTCAACCTCGTGCGACATTTACGAAAGTGTTGAATCTGAGCCGGGCGGCGGCAGAACGCCCTGGTTTCCCTGATTTGCGTTGCGCCGCGACGAAGCCCGCTTCTTGCCTCTTGCCTCTTGCCCTTCGCTCCTTCTCCCTGCAGCGCTACTCATACACGCATCAATGACCAGAATGCCTCCCACAAATTTATCTGTTGGCCGAAGATGGTAAGTCTCCCCACTACAGTTGTGATCTGCAAGGCTGCACTCCTGCCGTCGCAGCACCTCCTCCCGACTGGTTGGATCGGTATCCGCTGGATCGAGGTTCACATTGACGGCGTCGAGACCCTCGGTGGCTGGTATCCGAGGGCCCATGCCTCTGGTCGACACCTCCATCGATTCGGGCGAGCATAGATGGCACGCCACCGTGCAATTCAAGTACGACAATGCTGGCGTTCAGGCACCGGTCCAGCGCCTGTGCCCGGTGCATCCGGCGGAGGAATTACCTGGCGAGGTGGTTATACTCGACGGGCCACACAAGGGTCAGGTGCCTCGTGCCGGGTCGTATGATGGGGAGGTCTGGAAGTGTTGATGAGGGACAAGCGCCCGCTTGGAACGAGTTGGATCACTACCCGTAATAATCTAGCTCGCTTCACTCCTACCAGCACTTACATGTTTGAAGCATGATATTTCTTCACCTGTCCACAATGTAGACTGTTCTTGCGCTCATTATGTTGGCTGTCACTGTTTCCATTAGCCCCGAGCTCGACAGCAGGCATGTCCTCTTCATGGACCTTGCCTGAGTCCTCGATCTGCCTGTTAACACAGCACTAGGGTCAAGAATACGCCCAAATTTTTTATCTTTGATGGTGTTGAAACTCTCATATCTGGACAGGCTCGGCCATCCCCTCGATGAGGTTGAAGAATCAATGGATTCGAGTTTTGCGCCGCTGCGCCCAGACTGCGGTGCATCTTTTGCAGGGTCACCCGGAATTGGCCCAACAGAAAAAAAAAACATTGGGATCTGGTCTCCTGAGTTGCAAAGTATTTCGGCACGAACAGGGTCGCGGGGCGGTGAAAACTAGCGGCCCGCAAGGCATGACGGTCATAGTCTTCAAAAAATCCTGACGCACGTCTCACAGCAAAGGGAATGGTACCACAGCCTCTAGGATTCAGAGATTCATTTGTATTCCAAGCTGCTTTCCGGTCATTTGATTATTCATTGAACGAGCACTCGAGGAGCATGGGGACCGCGTGAGGTGCGCATCCCTATCCATCACAACATGTGAGGGCAGACTGAGGCACCAAATTTTTATGATGGAATCGAATTTAGATTTTATTTCAAATAACAGCAGTCCAATCGCAGCTCCCGGAACGCATTCGCAATGTAGCTCAGTCGGCCAGGGCATGAGCCTCGCACCACTTCACATGTCGTCCATGCGTCAGGCAAAAGGATTCAGCACAGTTCAGGAATAGTCAAGTCACGGGTGCCAAGATTTTGAGACGCATGAAAGCGCAACGATTCTCAGCAGATAGAGCCACGACTACATCGCTTTCCTGAATTTGATCGACACTCAGCCCTGAGGTCGGAGAAGTCGAAGGCGTCGCGTCGATGATCGCGATGCAGGATGGCCAAACCGCCTGATAGCCGCGTAACGACTAACCCGCACTCTCGATCGAGAATGTGTCTCCCCGGTTCGCAGGGAGGAAGCGGCACGGCTTGGAACTCGGTAGCGAGCGATATAGTCATGATGACGATCATTACGAGGTGCAAATACTAGCAAGAATAAAGCAAACCCCGCTCAGCCAGGTTCAATGGGAACAAAGAAGTGGTTCATCCCTTGCAATTTCGCCTTCAAGGTTAGAATCGGCACGGTCTTCAGAGGTTCATAACTTTGCGTGCAATTTCCATTCATGCAAACCATGCAGCCGCACCACACTGCGTCTTCTAGGCAACTTTCCATCCCTCGACCTCCTTTGCTCCGGCTGGGCTGGAGTCTACGCTCAGCGGGTGCTCGCCGAACTGGCTCAGGTCCCCCATCCGCTTTCCACTCTCCGCCAGCTCCCGCGCATAGTCGAGCACGTGCAACTCCCAGCCCTCAGAAAGGTTGTCGAGGTCAAAATCAGGCTGACGCTGTTGGAGATAGTCGTGTAGAAGGAGCGCGTGGAGGGCGGCTTGGTTTGTGCTGGAAGAAAGAGGGTTGAGCTGTGGAGCTCTCGACAAAGAAGCTGAGGTGGACTTGGATAGGGTGGACCGTACCTGCGGGCAGTGTGAGGTCGTGCCCCGCACACTGCGTCGCCGACGAGCAAGGCCTTTCCGGAATCGAACATAGCTTGCGGTGATCGGACGTCGGTGACCACCTAAACAACATAATTTACGCTCAGCTTGTCGGTTTCAGTCTTGAAGGAAGTCAAAAAATACAACTCACCTGCAAGAATGGATCCCTCGTCTTCCTCACTACTTCCTTAAGGACGTCGGGGAGTACTCTCTCGGCGCGCTGTCGGATGTCCGTGTCGACGACCTCCGGCTTGAGGAGACCCAGTGGGACTGAGACAGTTCGTTTGGTCCCCTGAATAAAGGCGTACGCCAAGACTTATCAGCAAAGCTACCAGAGTTAGTGAGCCACAGGTGGAATGTGATCTCACATGCTTGTCGGTCATCACCCTGTCCAGCTCGGGCGAGCCCTCGGCGTAGTTGTTGTACCAGACCCAGTTCAAATTTCGCTTTCCAGATTCGATAGCCCCATTCTGAGAGGGAATGTTTAGTCAGCTCAACGAGCCGTAGGGAAGGGTCAAGTGCTACTCGTCAATGCGCACCGGTCCGGGAATTAGCTGTTGCAGATGGTGCGTAAAGTTGTCAACACACTAAAATCCAAACACAAAGCTCGAATGACTGAATACTTACGTAGCAAAGGAATTGGGTATGTGCCGCATGGAAGAAGGTAAACTTCTCCGACAGCGTCTCCGCTGCACAAGGCGACAGTTCGCGCTCGGGGACAAGCCCGCGGAAAGCAAGGTAGCCGACGTTCGTGCTGTGTCATCATGATATGCACGTAAGGATAGATACCGTCGAGTGAAGTAGCCGATACTGACCGCTTAGCCTCCGGCACTAACTTCTTGCGGATGCTAGACGACGCGCCGTCGGCAGCGATGAGCAGGTCTGCCTCGAAGGTCTCGGGTTTATCGGAAGATGAAGAGGGAGTATAGGTCACAGAGACCTTCCCCGTGGAAGGCGAGAAAGAAAAGTCGGTTCTGCAGATAGTTGTATACGCTCAGCAGCGATCAAGACGGTCTGTGGAGGTCAGCAACGGACACATTCGCTCCCAAGCGATAGGCAGCCGTGGGCGATGGCCGAGGACGGGGGCCTAAACCATACGCGAATCCCTAAAAGAGGACAGTTTGTTTTCAGCTTTACGTCCGAGTGCTCGAAAGAGGTCTCACCTCCTTCTCCTTTCCATCAAAGTTTGCCCGCAAGATCCAGTAGAGCTGGCTGCCCAACCGTTTCAGCAAGTCTGCGTCGCAATGGGAGACTATTATATTACGACGTCAGAGACGAACCTTGGCCCAGCTTGTCATCTCCTGCACCCACGCTTTCTCCGCCTTGATCACCTCCGACTCCCTTCCGAGGTACTGACGCCCCCCGTTCGCGGGCACCGCGAGGTCTGTCTTCGTCGCATCAAAGCGCTGGAAGAAAGCGCGCATGTTTTCGCCCAAGACGATTCCCGCGCCTTGGTCGGAAAGCGACGAGGAACGCTCAAAGATCGTCACGGAATGGCCGAGAGAGGAGAGGGCGACGCCCTGAAGGAGCCCGCCGAGCGATCCGCCTGCGTACACCCTGGGTTGAGAAGTTGACGATGAGGAATCGAGCGGCAGGGACTCACCGACGATGGCTAGAGTTCTCGGCTGGGTCGACATTCTGGTAGTTCTTTTTGTGATGGCTGGGAGTCAAGAGGCATGATGAGGCATTTAGTCTACACCACCGAGCGCTCGCTCATGAGGTGGAGGATTAAGGAGCAGTCTACTGACGTCACCTGCGGTTTCTTTGGACTGCGAACTTGGCAACGCAACAACCAAATATCGACGTTCTGAAAGAAGACTGTACGCCGAAGATAGTCTGTACTTTATTCCCGTGTTGGTCATGAGTTCTGAGTCGGTAGGACTACCGGTTGCCGCTATGGACCGGGACTTGTTTGCACATACAGACCGCACTCACTTGGGTGTATGGTCCGAACGCGAGGATTACTTCTATAACATCCAAAAGAATCTTCAGATCTTGAGTATATGATATAGCACACTTACAATGGCCAGATAGTCACCCCGTACCAGACGATGGAGCGACAGGACACCGCGACGCCGAGCTGAATGTGATTCTACAGCTGGCACATCTCCTCAAATGTATGCTGTTGAGCCGACCTAGGACGTGCATTATATATGAAAGGCGTGGCATGCCTATTTCATTCGGCACAGTCGATTCTTTCAGCCACATCTTCACAGCGCAGTCGGCACTGTGTGTTCTCCAACGAAACATCACTGTCCCCTCACGAACCAAAGCTCTTCCTTGATTTGAACACATGAAAGCCTCAATTTAGCGCAAAAATATCATGCAAGAGTGCATGGAAGACCGCTACGCATTGTCTGCCCACCGCAGCCCTTCGACGGATGCGGCTTCACCACTGTGACCGCCGCCACGGTTCGTTCAGAATGTTGTGTTGGAGGGGTTCGTTAACAGATGCGCGCCTCCTTGTGTTTCGGCCAGTCCTGCTTCTGATGCTCACCTCCACAGTACTATGCGCCCCTGCAGCGGCAGACATTTTTGCGTCGCAGGCCGCAAACCTCGCAGAAGAATATAGCCGCCTTCGCAGCAAGCTCGGCAGAGAAACAGATACAGTCGAGCACCACCTCGCTGAGCGGCATTCCAGCGGCTTGCACAGCGACCCTTTCTAGATGCGCGCGCGAATTGTTGCGCAGAGCTTCGCGGAAGAGGAGTCTCGAGGCAGCGTCAAGCGGCGGTGGGGGGAATGGTGGCCCAGGGCGTACTGGAGGCGTACATGAGTCATTCTCTGCTGATGGATGAGAATCTTCACCTGCAGAGGAAGGTTGAAGATTCTCCCGGGCTGGCGCAAGCGAGTTTCGAGGGTCGTGTATAGCCCGAGCTTCTCGAGCTCAACGTGTGGGCTGGGGAACGGTAAAATCTTTGCCCGGACGTCAAGCCACATCACATCCAGGGGAGATCGTGAATCGTGTCGGCCATCGCTCCGCGTACGAGGTGACCCTCGAAAGCGATTGGGAAGCTTGCGAGGTCAGCGATAGTCAAGCAGATCATGCGGAGCTTAGGGTGATGCGGATCGTAAAAGGTCGGATCGGACGTCGGCCGGAAGACGGTGATTTCCAAGAGGACGTCCTGCTGTTCTACAGAAGGGTGTACGCGAGAGGGACCGTCCAGCAGCTCCGCAGTCACGAATGGGCCGTTGGTGTGGTTGACCCGGATCAGAGCGAGGCGGTCGCTAGCGGACGAAGCGACGACGAGGACAAGCTCGCCTGGCCCTCGACGCACGGGCCCACATAGAGCTACGCCGGGTCTGCTATCCCCATATGAGACGGCCAGATTGAGATAAAGTTGCTGATCGGGAGCTCGAAAAGGTCGAGGGTGCCGAGCGGCCAACTCGAGGTTGTGCGAGGCGGTACGAACGTCGAGCGTCATGGCAGCAGAGGATTTGAAGAAGTGTGCTCAAGCGGTAGTAGAGGAGCGAGCGAAAAGTGTAGATGGGAGAAGGTGGACGTCGAGGGCAAGCAGGCCATGCGTGGCCGATTCAGGTTAAGATGTCCCGGGTCCGCGTCCTGCAAAGCACCTGCGGTTCTTTTTCCTTGATGAACGCAATTCCTCGCGACCATTCAGTAGAGAGTTGATCAAGAAACCGCGAAAACGGTATGTCATTCATTTTCTCAGGAAGGAAACCGTCCCCTCCCGGGTCTCCCTTGACCCCTCACCAAGCCCCTGGTTCTCTCCCCGCCGTCATCTCGTCGGCGTTCAAGAACCAAATGCTGCCCTGTATCGCCGCAGGCCGTCCATGGCGGTGCTTCTTCCGGAGCTTCTTGTGCAGTCTTTGCTTTCGCGAGGCCTACGGCCACCCAGACTATGATGCAGAGCGTACCGCAGTTGCGCACACAAAGCTTTCCCTCCTGCTGGTCTGCAAACAATGGAAGTGCGTCGTTAGCAGTTCCAGGCCTGCGCACTCCGAGTGCTGATACGCGAGTGAGTCCCCTTTGGGGACGCTCACCACGCCCTGCCTTTACCGCGAGATCGAGCTCTGCTCGGCCTCTCAGCTCGAAGCGCTACTTGCTCATCACCTTTCTCTTGCGCGTGTCTGAGGCCATGACCTCGCTTCATACATCCGCACACTCGAAACGGCCCCGCTTGCCTTGCACCGTCAAAGTGGAAGCGACGGGGCCTCATCGAACCTCTCGACGCTCATTGGGCTGTGTACCAGGGTCGAACAGCTCGAGCTCAATCGCGAGCCGTGCTACCGCTGCTCTTCAATTGTCCGTCTGTCAAGTCTTGCAGTAAACGCTCATTCGACCCTCACCACGCTCGTCGATATCGAAATCTCGCTCCCGCCCGAGCCGCTCTTGGAACTTCTCTCTCGCTTCCCGCACCTCGAAAGCGTCAGCTTGGCCATCAAGTGGCTGGCCGCCGCACCGGGGCATTCAGACGCCAAGGCCTTTCCCCTCGCTCTCCCTCGCATCAGGACCTGGAGCTCGACGTCCAAGGCGATGCCGGCCCGTTGCGCCGCACCCTTGCCCGCGCCGATCTGCGCACGCTGTGGTACCTGGATCTCGCATACGAAGAGGCTACCTGGAGCCCGACCGTCCGCGATGTTCTCACGTCCGTCGGCAAATCGATCCTCTTCCTCAATCGTATCGGCGCGTCGATCGATGCGGACGACTTCTTCCCTCACCTCGCGCACGCCTGTCCTCGTCTTTCGCAGCTCAGCATCCCCTGGATCTACCAGCATGCCCCGAGCGTACTGGAGCTGAGCCACCCGCGTCTCAAAACACTTCGCTTTGCTGGGCTCTCGTTCGGGCAGGACGCCGAGGAGGCTGATCGGATTCTTTCGTCGCTCGCGCGGTCGCGGGAGAGACTGCCTGCGCTCGACACGGTCGCACTGTCGCAGTATGACTTCGAAGAGGAACGGCACACGCTGGGGGCAGACGAGCAACGTCGGCTGCTGGTGAAGGCGGTGGTGCTGCAGAAGGCGGCATCACTCTTCAGGATCACGAACGTGTACGCCTGCAGGACGCTGTTTCATGATACATATCTCAGGATGCCGCCGTGAATTTGAACGCTTCTTGAAAGCTGTGATTAACGTGTGCGCCGTGGTAGAGGTATGACTGGGAAGTTCATTGCATCTGCAGGGATGTAATGCCCTCGGAGATGGTTGCGCAGCGCTCTCGAGACGTCCACGCTTTCCAGGACCGTGATTGTCAAGTTTCGCGCGATGCACAGCCATTCCGCCAGCGACCGAGGTAGACGGCACAAACTTGCCGGCCACATTGCAGCAAGTCCTCGACGATTGAAGCCCGCACCAACGGCACGCTGAGGGCACTCAACACACACATACTTTCAAAGTGAAGTGAGGGACATATGAATTGAATGCTGAAGAGGCACGGAGGGTAGCAATGTTGTATGGGCAACCACGCAGCAAGGGGAGCGCCGGCAGATCTGTGCAACGAACACATCCAAGCATCGGCGTCAGCGACTCTGATCTCTCCACACATCACGTGCACTATGTGGGAAATGGCGGATGAAGACAAGTGGGCACAGGTGAAAGGACTCGGATGAGAAAAGGTGTAGCATAATCGGCAGCGCCCTCGCGCTGACTCGTTAGAGGGCGCGGAAGAGCCTGAGAGTGGTGCATGCAAGGTGTCGTCGTTGTCCACGCGCCGCGTTCTCTCCCAGAGACAGCTCAGAACGGAATCTCACCTAGTCGGAAGACGCTGAGATGCAAGTGAGGCGAAGGGCGAGGACCTGAGCGCGAAGGGATGGAGGATGTCAGTCCCCTGCATTTGCGGACGAAGGTGCATGGCGGCGAGAGTGTTCAGAGAGCAAAAGTAAATAAGTTGTCCGTCATTAGACGTCGGAGAGATTCCCACTTTGCTATAGTTGGTCTCATCATGCGAAGGGGTGCGGGGCCATAGACGTGGATGGGAGAATGTGACTCACGGCCAGTGGTTGGAGGCGCGATGGCAAGGGATTGAGAAGTCAGTAAATGGTCAGTAGGGCTGGTATGCGTAAAGCTACGAGCCGTGTAGAGAGATTGCAGAGAAGGGAGAAGGGAGGGAGAAGAAGAGATGGTGAGAAGACGAGCAGCACTTTCGCAGCTTACGGTTACCCGCGAGGAGCCTTGTAACGAATAATACTGCCCAATAGAACTGATGCTATGCGCTGGCCAAACAAGCTTTCATGTGTCGCACGAGACGTCATCTTGTCGCTCTGAAAGGCAGTTGCCGTCGAAGCCGACGCGTCGTTCGTCTTCCCAACCGCCATTCACTCGACGGCCCGCTGTGCTTTCCACGCGCTTACGTATACACACGCGAGGCCTTTACAGAGCAGATCTACAGAACATACGCAAGCCCTGACACATTTCCAACTTAAAGCGAGAAGAAGAGCAAGACCGGGCCTTGATCCGGATCTAACCATCTACCATCATGTCCGCCTCTGATCCCCTGCTCACACGACCGCCCTCGCCCGCGATGCTGACTCGCGTGATGGGTGCCACACTCGGAATGGGCGACACAAGGTCTGACGCTGAGGACGACTGGTCCGACGAGTCCACCGACGACGAGCTCGACGACGAGTTTGTCGCCGCGTGCGAGAACGGGCAGGGCGCGAGGGGAAGGGCGTTGACGTATCCGCAAGTGCGTTCGTTTGCCTCCCGAGATAGAGAACGATACAGGCTTGGGGAATGCTGAAAATGGGGTGGAAACGGCGAGCAGAGCCTCCCGTATGGCGCGGAGAGTCTGGAGGAAATGGACGACAGGCTGGACTTTATCATCCGCCGGCTGGTCGACTGCGTCCGAACGAAGGACTGGGACGTCGGCTGTGGGTTCTCCGTTTCCCTCTTTATTCCCAAACTCCCTCCGGCCCGGCGGTACAGCGCTTTTGCTAACCCCGCGCGGCGAGGCACACAGTCGTGCAGTGGAACCACCGCCTGCAGTGCTGGCTGTCGCTCAAGTACCCCATGTCCAAAGACCGTCGCGTGCGGCTCGTGAAGCTCTACTACGAGCTGACGAGTACGCGCTCTCTCCTACTCCCCTCCCTTATCCTTGTCTCATCGCTGACACCTTCCCTGCACGTCGGCCAGTCACGCCCGGGATGGACGGCCGCTTCGTCAACATGTTCGCCAACCAGCTGATGACGCTCATCGCGTCCAAGAAGCGCATCTCGATCAAGGACGTCGTCCTTCCCTGGCGCCCGCTGTACGACATCCTTGAGAAGGAGCTCTTCCCCAAGCAGCGCGAGACGGCGAGGAAGTGCGTCGGTGGCCCTTGTCCCTGTTCCGCTTGTTTTCCTCCTAGTGCAGGTTCCGAAGGCTCACCTGTGCGCACGGGATGATCGCAGGAACATTGCGACGACCCTCCTTAGTCTGACCGAGTACTGCCAGCGCTTCTTCCACCCCGCCGAGGCACCCGCGATGCTCCAGGTGATCCTGCCGAGGATGGACGGGTCCTCGATCGACGTCCGTCTTCTCCCCATCTTCCCTGAAACTGCACCGCCCTTTTTCCCCGCCCACTCACTCTTCTCTTTATCCCTCATATCCGCAGTCATTCATCGCGACCCAGTCCTTCCTCGTCCACTTCCTCCCACTCTCGCACCCACAGTCCTGGCTTCCGATGAGTACGTCCTCAGTCTGCCCCCCTTTCCTTTGCCTTCTTTCCTCTCGTCCTGTACCTCCTACACACCGCTTATCCACCGCCCTTGTACCCAGCTTTCAAGATGTGGGACGCCTTCAACTCGGCGCACTACGACGACCAGCAGATCGACCTCCTGGGCCGCTTGGCCGAGCGGCACCTCGACCCCTCGCTCTCGGACCCGAAGTCCATAGCCTCCCTCCCCCCGCCGCCCACGTCCTCCGCTCTCCCCTCTTCCACCCCCGCCTCCAGCACGCCGCAGATCACCGTCGGCGACGGGAGTGGGGGAGCGGGCGAGTGGCGCGGACTCAAGAAGGACGTGGGCATCATGAGCAAGGAAGAGTTCGACATGGTCATGCAGAAGGCGCTCGCCAGCTTTGGGATTTCTGTGGGACACCACCGGGTACGTTGTTGGAGGCAGGCCGAGAAAAAGCGCTGGCGCTGATTCTGGCGATGGATGGACAGGGTGGAATCAAGGTCGGCGCGGACGCGGGGGTGAGCCAGACGATCATGAACCTGAAGAAGCCGTGCAACCGGACGTGTATGTCATTCCCCACGTCCCCTCACTGCTGCACAAGCGCTGACGCCCCCCCTCCCCAATGCACAGTCTCCCTCGCCCAAATCCTCGTCTACAGCATGATGCCCGACGCGCTCGCCGCGCCGACCTCCGCGGCGCCCTCCGGGTACGCGACGCCCCAACCGGGCGCCACGCCGATGCCGTTCTCCCCCGCGGGCGGGACGTCCACGCCCATGTCCCGCACGGGCAGCGGCGCCGGGTACTTCCTCCAGCCGCACAGCGGCGGCGCGGCACACGTCAAGCAGCAGCACCTCTTCCCCGGCGCGGGCATCGGCGGCGCGGGCCCGCAGGCGACGTTCGTCGGCGGAAGCAGAGCGCTCGACGCGCTCTGCAAGCTTGTCCTGAGCTGCGAGACGTACTTCCACCCGAGCAACTGGGGGCAGCACACGATGCTGGTGCGTTGGCGGAGCGACGAGCTAGACAGGGAAGGGCAAGGGCTGATCTATATGTGGGGCGATGCGGGCAGCTCACGTACTTCCTTTCGGACGTGTCGAGCTTGTTCCTCGAGCGGTGGAAGGACGAGGAGAAGGAGGACTGCAAGACTCCGAAGGTGCGTCTGTCGCCCGCCCCTGCCGGGTGTTCCCCGCCTCTGAGATCGAATGGCTGATGAGAGGGTGCGCTGAACCGAACAGGAATGGCGTCTGACGAAGACAATCAAACGCGAGTTCGTCCTCGCGCTCCGGACCGTCTCGCTCCTCGCGATGTTCTCGAAGGACGCCGTCTCGATCGCCGCTACGCAAGGGTGCCTGAAGAACATGGCCATGCTGTGAGTCTCCCCCGCTCCCCTTCTCATCGGAACTTGGCTGATGCAAGCTGTGGGCGGTGAATCAACAGCGAGCCGAGCCTCATCGTCCCCGCGATCCTCGAGCGCGCGTACCCCTCGCTCGAGACGCTCACGGAGACGCACCGCACGACGGCGTGCATCACCGCGCTCAGCACGCTCGCGCCTGCGCTCGTGTCGCGGTGGAACTACTACCCCGGCGCGAAGCACTTGCTCCCGCTGCTGGAGCTCTGCTTGCCCGGCATCGACCTCAACGACCCGACGAAGACGCTGTCGACCGGTGCGTTCCCGATTCCATTTCTGTCCTGCTTCCTTTGGGAAAGGGTGCTGAGACGCCCACCCAAACCAGCCATGTTCGTCATCACTGCGCTGCAGAACGTGCGGATCGGAGACACGACGGTCGAGCCGCAGGCGGACGGCGTCGTCCCCAAGACGCGCAACCCGATCATGGACATCGACGGCGTCGCGCCGGCCGACCTCATCGAGGTGCAGGACATTGAGCTCGACCTGCCTGAGGGGCGCGAGGGCGGGGACCCCCCGCTCAGCAGGGAGGAGGAGGACAAGCTGCTGAGGTCTGCGACGGCTGGGTTCGGGGACTGGGGTGAGTCCGTTTGGGGAGGGTGGGGATGGGAAGATGATGGCTGATTGGGCGCACGGGACGGCCGCGGGCAGTCGTCGAGTTCTTCAGGAGAGTCCTGGCGCTGTTTGAGAACTTGCCGGAGGAGGGCGGAAAGGGAAACAAGATCGGAGGCAAGACGGAGGAGAGCGGTGCGTTTGCTATTTGCAGTTTGGATTACGGGCACGAGGCACTGAACATGCTCGGACAAAATAGTCATCCGCACGCTCATCGCCGCGTGCGAAGTCATCTGCGCGCAGCTTTCGCCTCAGATCTTCGACCTCGCGCTCAAGCAAGTATACGAGTACGCGACAACCACAACGCGCGCCAACGGCGTCCGCGTCATCGGCCAGCTGGTCAGCTGCTTTGCCCGCGCGGACGCGAAGAAGACGCTCGGCCGCTTTTGGGGGTTTGCGAGCGAGGGCGTCAAGGTCGAGCTTAAGCACGGAGCGAGCAGCATCAGGACGAGTGGGTGGTTGGCGAGATGACGAGTTGAAAGGAAGCCAGACACTGATGTGCTTGTGGCCTGGGCGGGTAGCTTCGACGAGCACGCCGTTCGGGAGCGACATGGCCTTGCACTGGAGTGAGTTGTTACTTGCAAATTGGGTTGGTAAAACGTGATACTGAATGGAGGGCTCGTCGGCCTTGGCAGACCTCGCGATCCTCACCGGCGCCATGTCGAACGCCGGCCCCGAGCTCTTGCGCTACAAGGCGGAGCTGATCGACCTGCTTAAGCTGGCGGTGGAGCGGTGCAAGTCAGAGAGGGGTTACTCGTGGGCGGCCAATGTAAGCCGTTCTTTTCGACAGCAATTTGGTAGAGAAAATGGAAGCTCACAACGATACGCCCGACTACAGCTCGTCCAACGCACGCTCCAAACCCTCACCGCCATCTACGCCGTGCACCCGCGGTTCGTTAACTCGGATGAATGGGAGTCCCCGCAGTTCGCGCGCGACCACATCTACCACTGGGGCAAGCTCTACGACGTCAAGGACGTCAAGGTCGACTGGCACGTGCCGAGCAGCGACGAGATGGACCTCGCGCTCCAGATCGTGCGCGAGGTGCTCGTTCCTGTGCTTGAGAAGGTCGAGGGCCTTGTCGGGGTCGGCGAGGACGGCGCGCCGTCGGGCATGGCCGTGGATAGGGACGAGGCGTGGACGAACGACTTCTGCCGGTGCGTGTTCGCGGCAAAGAGTGCGAGCAGCGAGACGCAGGTGCTGATGCGGGAGCAATGGGATCCGTCCGCAGATACCTCCAAACGCTGCGGCTCGCGTTTGGCGGCATCGCGACCCTCATTCAGCTGGGCCCGAAAGAGGGCGGGGCCAAGGTCAGCGACGCCGGGTAAGTCTTGCTGTCGTGCCTCCGTCTCCATCCTCAATCCTGACGATCGTCCCTTTCCTGGCGCCAGCGACGAGGTACCCGAGTTCATCACCCTCCAACCGCCGTTCAAGTGCGGCTGGCCGCTCGAGGGGGAGCAGGACGACCGCCGCGACTTCATCTACGCGTTCCGCGACCGCTTCGGCCGTGTTCTGCACAACGCAGCGGAGGAGCTCAAGCGCGTGGGAGCGGACACGGTCGAGAGGGGCGACTCGATTGACGTCGTTAAGGCGCTGGTACGTTTTTTCAGACAATTGGTCGTGAGATTGCGGACAGGAACGAAGTGCTGATGCACGGCCAATGCGGCTTTGGTCGTGGTAGCTCCGCGCCATTCGCGCGCACATGCTCGAGACAGGCCTGGACAACGCGCACTACGAGAGCACGCGGAAAGCGTACGCTTTCGCGCGCAGCATGTCCAAGATCGCTCCCAAGCAGCGACTCTGGCCACGCATTGCGTGGGTGCGCAGGGCCGCATTCTACCGTACGTTGGTTGCGCATGTCCGTTGCGGGATGAGAATCAAGAAACGAAAGTTGATGTATTTGGTGTCACCGGATTGCAGACGCGACGAGGCTGCACTTGAACACGTTCTACAAGAAGCGGAACGCGCTCGACGACACGCTGCTGCTGGACGTACTGGAGCTGAGCTTGTCGCCTTAGTACGTTCGTTTTGCTCTCGGACGCTGCAACGACAGGATCGGACTGACCCGATTTTCCTTCGTAACAGCACTGCCGGTGAGTTGTGGCGACTATGCGCGTGCGGTTGGTGTACGTCGACTGACCCTTGTACTTGCACTCTGCAGTCCGGAAGTAAGTCAAGCAATTGGGCGCGGGGCCTGCGTATGATTGCTGACGCACCTTGAAAACTGCAGGACTGCACAGAACACGCTCCACTCCCTCACCAGGTTCGTGTGTGTATGACATGCTGAAGCTCGGGACCGCGTCGCTGATGCTGGATGCTGTGCATCAGCTTTTACGACGGCGCCAAGTCGTTGTCGCTGCCGAAGATCTTCGGAGCTCTTCAGCGTGCGTTCTGCAGGATGCGAATCTCGCGACAGTGTACTGAAAGTCTTGTACTATTGGAATGCAGCTGGCACCGACGTCGACCGCATGAAGGGCGCGCTCTACATCGTCGGCGACAAGACGTGGAGTGTGTCGTCGTCGCTTCGTTCCTATTTGTTCCAGCGAGCTGACGCCCGCCCGTAGTCAACTTCTGCATCCTTGATTTCCGCTTCTTCCGCTCGCTCGTGCTCGGCTTGCTGGGCGCGCAGCAACAGGAGAAGGTACAATGGGCTCTGCCCAAAGCTTCGTCCGGACGACGACGCTGACGCTTATTTCCTCGCTGCCAGCCTTCGATCCAAGCTCTAATCCAGAACACCGCACAAGATGGTGAGCATCCCCAGATTCCCGAAACACTCCTCCAGGCTCAAACTGACCTTTTCTGCAGTCATCTCCCGCATGCCCGAGATCGCCAGCTTGACGTCGCGCGTCGATTTCCCCAACGTGCAGGCCGCCGCCGATGAGGCGGAATCGGCCATCTCAGCTCGCTTCCCTCCCGACGCGGACTTGCAGAAGCGGGTGGCTCAAGTCGCCCTCGGGCGTGTGCAGATCAAGGATGCCGAGTACCTCAAGCTTGTGCGGTCTCATTGCGCCGTCCTACGTAGAAGTCTCGGCTGACGGTCGTGGAGTCACAGGTTGGAGACTTGCTGAACGTCGCGGAGGACCCGAAGAGTACCTCGGGCTGAGTCTGAGCTTTCGCAAGTAATTGAATGCTCACGTCATGTTGTCAACAGCGCATTGGCGGTACTTGTTGATCACCGCGAGGATGAGCAAGAACCTGATTCGGCGCGATCGGGTATGTTCGATATTCTCCGAAGTACTGGATGCCCCGGCTGACTGGCACGGCGAACGTTCACAGCCAATATCGCCTCGGATCGCGCGATTCTTTGTTTCTCAAACGCTTTCCGACCAGTACGCTACGGATTGCTTGGGCGACGCCTACCGATTGCTTGGGCGTCAGTACTCTGCTTATCAAGTGGATTCGATATTCGTACAGTCCGAAGATCCGACTGCAAGCGCAAGGCTCGATCACCAAGATCCTACACTTCATCAAGCTGCGAACCTTCGCCGGTCAAGGACCCGAGGCGGAGCGAAAGCTGCTTTTGCGCGAGGCCAAGAATCCCCTACGCCGCCGCGTCAAGATCACAGACATCCCTGGCTTCTCGACCGAGAACTATCTCGCCGCGTTCCGGAAACCACTCGGCGACTGGGAAGGGCAAATGTGCGCTTTTTTCCCTCAGCGCAATTCAGGGGGCATGCGACGCTAACATTGGATGCACTGTCGCAGTTACCTGCAAGACAAGGCGCAGACGGGTTGTGAGTGCTGATCGTTTCAAGCCGTGTGATCGGCAGTCCTAAAATGCACTGCAGGGTTGGTCTGGGGCTCGGAACTCGACGTCTACGTGCTGCCGCCGAAGGACCACTTCCCGTTCGATTGGGATCCTTCAAGCGCGGAAGCCCTTGCCGTCGTCCGCCAGACGATCGGCACGGCGGAGTGGTGGTCCAAGCTCGCTGCTCAATACAGCCTCGAGAGTACGCGCAATGTAGCCTTGGGCGACACGATCAACTTCCTCAAGAGCCTCGTCGCGCTCGGCGACCAGCCGTTCGACCACCTGCGCGCTGCGGTCGAGCCGCTCCTAGCCGACTCGGATCGGCACAAGCAGCGCGCGGCATCGGAGCTGCTTTCCGGCTTGTTGAGAGGTGCGGAACGTCTTGAGTGCCTTCCGTCGCCATGCCCTGATCTTTTTCGATTCCGTAGGCTCCAAGCACTGGCCGAAACCCGCGATCGACCGGTTGTGGAACTGGTTTACTCCGCGGATCCCGACCATCCTGCAAAACGTCAAGCCCGATACGGCGCCGACCTGGGAGTCGTTCCTTGAGGTGCGTCCTGCAACGTATGACTTCCGCCCACGGACACCGCCTCATCCATACCCGCGCAGTCCAACCTCTATCGTCGAGACCCACGCCGGTCACTTCCGCTCGTGGAGTGGGTGGTCGACCAGGGCAAGGCGATCGACGCGCACACGACGTCGGCCTTCGCGCGTATGTCTTTGCCTCCATTCTAGCTTTCAAATGCCCGGTTGCCTGACCACGCAATTCTTGTGCTTCAGAGGCCTTCTCGGTGAGCATGGTCCGAAACGTCATCCGCGCTCTGTCGTGGCGCTTCGAAGCGTGGACGAGCGACCTGGAGCCCTCGTACTGGGACCTGGGCACGCTCAGCAGCGACTACGCGGAAGTCCGCGT
Source organism: Basidioascus undulatus (assembly GCA_000826855.1). Classification (NCBI taxonomy): domain Eukaryota; kingdom Fungi; phylum Basidiomycota; class Geminibasidiomycetes; order Geminibasidiales; family Geminibasidiaceae; genus Basidioascus; species Basidioascus undulatus. Next base: position 19,386 of record JTLS01000069.1, read on the forward strand.
GGCAGTGGCGAAGAGCATCCAGCTTCTCAACCGGACTCAGGTAAGCGTGCTTTCCCTAGATGATGCTAGCAAGTAGCGCTAACCTCCGGTGCAATCCTCGCAAGCTTCACCCGAGCCTCAAGTCTATCGATGAGTTCATGGAGCTGTGTCGCACACGGCGCGCGATGGAATTCTTGCGGCATCGCTCGCAGGAGAAGATCGAGGCGCGGGTCGAGAGTGTGCGATTGCACTTGGAGAAGACGCGGGACGAGCGCTTGCCCGCGCCGAAGGCTCCGTCCTCGACTTACGATAAGGTAGCATTGACAGGTACGCGCGTATCCCTCGAGCGACCGACTTGTAGTAAGGTGCTGACCTTCCGTGCCGGCAGTCTTGCGGTTCTTCTGGGATGCGCTGCACGACTCGGCCCGGTCTTCAGTGTACCCGCACGTCTTGCACCTTCTGTGCGTCTTGCTCGCAATTTGCTGGTCGGTACGTGAGCTGACGTTCGGTATAGCCCCGAATTCTTCCGCATGCGCGAGCTCTCGGACTCGACGGACTTGCAGAACACCGCCAAGGCGGTGCTCAACCTCCTCTCGGCTACGCCGCCGCCGCATGAGCTCGTCGACAAGTTTGTGGAGGTCTGCCTCGACCTCATCCGGTCTTCACAGGTGATTGCTTCGAAGCCTTGTCGCTTTGAAATGAGACTGACGCTTCCTCACAGAGCTGGCGCATTCGGCTCCATGTGTTGCCCATCCTCGCCGTCTTCTACTTCTTCGAGCTGCCGCACTTCAGCTCCGGCGCCGTTTCAGCTGTCATGGAGGTGTGTCTGCGTCCCAACGCTGGCCCTTAACCGGCCAATCTGATCCATCTTTCCTCCGGTACAGGAGCTATACGACCTCTTGAGGGACCCGAACATCGAGGTTCGCGAGGCCGCTGCTACAACGCTGTCCGGCATCGTCCGCTGCAGCCAACGCAAATTGATCATCGATCTTAAGGTCTGCCCCTCTTCCTTCCGTTTTTTATTCCGCGAAGCTGATCTTGGCATGGTCGTCTCCAGGCCCGGTTCGTCGCCATCGTCAAGGCGCATTCGAAACTGCCGCGCCGACGTCTGCCCGACGGCTCGCCCAATCCAAACTACCCGCCGGCGCTGCTGAACCTGCACTCGGGCATCCTCGGAGTTTGCGCGCTCATCAATGCGTTCCCATACGAAGTCCCATCATGGATGGTGCGTCTTCCCAAATTCCTCATTGTCGTTCAAAGGAGCTTCAGGTTCACATTCGGCTGCTGTTCCAGCCCGAGCTGCTCGTCGATGTCCTTGCGGAGCACGCCACGGTGCCAGATCATGTCATCTCTTCGTAAGCACGGTCACATGCCTTGTTAGTTGTTGTGTTCGCTGATCGACCCCAAACGCGATGTAGAACGATCCGCAAGTGCGCGCAGGACTTCCGCCGAACCCATCAAGACTCCTGGGCGGAGGACCAGAAGAAGTTCACGGAGGACCAGCTCAGTGCACTTGGCACACTTTTCTTGGGTACGCGTCGACGCATTCTGATACACAGAACAGCGCTGACTTGTGGTCCTTAGGCGAGAGCTACTACGCCTGAAGGCTTTTCTCTTTCTGCTCGCACAGCGCTTTTGTTTCTTATCGCAGTCTCGTCCACGCAGCCGTCCTTCTACGTTGCATTTCTTGTATTCGATCGTGTACCGCATTTTCATTCATCGCCATTCTCTGCTGTCCGCGAGCTTGCGGGACAGCCTCGGCATTCGATAGCATCACAACATATCTATCCGACGCATTGCCTTGCGGGAGTCTTCCAACACCTTCTTCCTTGCCATGGCGGTGGAGGCAACATTGAAGCGCTCGAGAAATGTGGGTTCCTGCAGCGGACAGTGTTTGCGCTGTAAGGTGACCTTGCGAACGCAGTCGTGTCCATGTCCTGTCTCTGTCCCTCCCAGCCCCTCACTCCATCACAATTGAGCAGAGAAAGTTCCAGTCGAGAATAGCTTTTGCTCTGATGGCCAGAGCTTGCTGTTCTGCTGGACCCAGACCAGCGTCAAAGTACTCGCTCAGGCCGCCGCGGGAACCTTAGCCCGTCCTGGGCAATGCTCGAGCGGGGCACCTTGCCATGACCTCCTGGGCAACGACTTCTTTTGTCTCCTTCATCATTCTTCACATTCCTCCTTGCAATACTAACCCCTTACTTGCAAGGACACGCTCACGCTCCTTACTTTAATACCCTTCCGGACCGACGCTCCTTGCATCCTCCGCTTCAGGACCACATTCGCTCATCCTAATGATTCGCCGCGTCCGCCGCCAGGTACACGCGTCCCCTTCCATGAAGACTATCGATACTGTTGAAGAATACTGATATTCACCCAACAGGGACACTGGGATCAATTCGGCAGCTTCTTGCCGCACCTGCAAGGCTTCGGGGCAGAGAACGACGACGAGCAGGGCCAGCACGACGCATCTTCCTCGTCAACCGCTGCGAGTCCCTCTGCAGTTACTAGCTCCTCTTCCGTATCTCGTAAGTCTTCGGTATGCTTGCTTGGGTCAAGGCGGTTGAAAGTGTCGGACAGATTCCGCATCGGCCTCTCTACCCCCCTTGTCGACTTCCTCCGCCGCCGCCGCATCCTCGACGGCCTCGTCTGCAAGCAGCTCGAACGCTACGAACGCTCTAGTCCCGACTTTGATCATCATTGCCGTGGTGCTCGTTGGCGGGCTTGTCGCTATGCTACTGTACAGGCGTTATCGGAATCGACAGATCCATGCGGCGAAGCCGCGTGCCATTGAACATCTTGATGGAGGGTTTTTCGAGAAGGAATCAGTGAGTCATCCCTCTTTGCAGGTGGATTGCTTCCTATTAAGCTCGCTTTATTTCCGATCATCCTAAAGACTGCGAGGGTGCAAGCGAATGCGAGCTCCAGCACAGTGCGCCTGCTCGACGCAACGTCTCCAACGACCCCCGTTACGCCGGGGTCTTCTCCAGGCGGGCGACCAGGCTATGTTTGACAGCAGCTCTTCTCAAGTTGTCCATGTAGTCTTTCCCCTTCCGGTCTTCGGTCCTATCACCCCGTCTATTGAGCTGCATAGAGCATTTCTGAACGGCATCAGCGTCAGATGCGAGGTAGAGCAGGAATACATGTGGAGAAAGAACGTCCAAAAGCACAGGACAGAAGTACAAAAATGTGGTAAACAGTATCAGAAAGCGAAAATGCTTTTGCCCGTTTCGAAGCCCATGCTCTTCAAAGCGGGCGTCGCGACGAGGTCGAGCAAACCTGGCGGACCGCAAAGGAAAGTCGCCGTTTCGTTGGCGATCGGGAAGAAGTGTTCACGCCTTTGAGGAGAGCCTCAGCTCTGGTAAATATCCCGTGAAGCAAGTGTGAAAGACGTACAGCTTTGTCTCGTCCACGCGGCCAACGGGACCGGTCCAGTTGTCTTGCGGCAGCGGCTGCGAGAGTGTGCTCCACATCTTGAAGCGCTCCGGGTGAGCGGCCGCCAGTGCGTTCAGCTCGTCGTGGAGAAGGATGTCATCCGCCGAGCGGTTGGCGTTGACAAGCGAGATGCGAGTTTTGTCAGACGGGTCGGACAGGATGGCGTGGATGAGCTGGTAGTGCGGGGTGATGCCACTACCGCCTGAGACGAGGTTGACCTGCAGCGTAGATGTACCGGTTCAGCGAAGGTTTCGGCAAAAGTCCTGAACAGCGCTTACCTGGCTGAATTGCCGCTTCCGCCCAAGAATCTCGAATGTACCACGGCCGAGATAGGTGATGTGACCAGAAGGACCCTTGATGTCGATCTCTTCGCCTGCCCAACCGCTCACCAAGTTAGCCTTGCACAACTTGAGGTCCAGGTGGTCCCGTCTTACCTATCTTCACGCAATCGAGATAGTTAGAGATGGTACCACCAGCGGGAGTCAACTGCGCCATCTCCGGGTAGTAGACCTTGACGAGAAGGTCGAACGTGCCATCCTCGTCCTGCGGCAATACTGGCCGCGTCGGCGTGTAAGAGCGGAGGAGGGCGCCGTTCCGGAGGTGAACAGCCTGGACGATACAAGTCCTTCAAAACCCTTCTGTGCACAGCTGAAAGGGGACAACAACGTACGACAGAAAAGTGACGGCAGATGGGCAGATCGAGCGTACCCGGCTCGCCATTTGCCTTCTTCGGCAACTCGAACGTAAGGACGCTGCGTTCGCCACAACTTTTTTTCAGCGGCCCCACACCGGCGTTTCTGGTCTCAAGCAATGTCTCTCACCGAGTGTCATGGCTGACCTCTTTCCTCCGCACGAGCTTAGCCTGGGTGAAGACATCGGGCTGTAACGCCATGCCGACGCGGCTCTCCTTGAGCGCCTGAAGATCGGACGCGGCGCGGAGAGCATCGAGCTGCATCGTCTTCTTGGCTTCCTCGGACAGCACACCGATCAAGCACTCGTCGCGCTTGTCGTGCGCGTACTGGTCGTGGATAGCGAAATACTGTAAACGACGTTAGAGGTCAGCGCTGCAGTCATGTTCATGGCATTCTTTCGGCGCTGACGTACCTCGGTCGTAACATCAACTGTCGCCTTTCCGCCGTACATTAGGATAGACTCGGCACCGCCTGTGTTGCAAGTCAGTCTACGTGAGCTGCGACAGCGAGATACGTCGGCACGCTTACCGGGGTGCCAGGTCAACGTCGATGTTACGTCGTAGACCTTGTTGTCCAAGATCATCCAGCAATCGTCCTAGCCAAACCAGACAGCCCTGTAAGTTCAGACTACGACCCGGTAACCGAAAAGACATACCATCTTGTCATGTTTTGCGATCTCCTCCAACGAGAACTCTTTGTGCTTGACATTCGACACGGAAGGCGCAGCCTCCTCGACGACATCTGCTGGGTTCGGCTGCATCCAGCCGGTCTCGTCGGCGAGGGGCCCGACGGGGTGTCGGAAGAGGATTGCCTCAGTGCCAGTCGCGACGTCGACTGTCATCTCCGGGCGGACGCGATACAGCGCGTTGTTCATCATGCCCTGTGAATACGCTTTCGGTGTAAGCGCGATTCCCACCACCCTTTGTTGAGGAGCGCGCGTCGTACGGTGATGTTCCTGCAGGATAGCATAATGTCAGTGTTGGAAGCAGATAACGGTTGTGAGAGAGACTCACCAGGTGATCTCATTTGGCTGAGTGTTCTTCTTGCTGTCCCACGCACGACAGACGATCTCTGGTGCAGTAATGAACTCGCGGACAGGAACTTCGCAAGACCTAGAAAGCAGCCAACAGTTGGCGTAAGCAGTCCGTCAGCTGTGCGGTAGTAGTTGGATCATACCAGAAGATCCACGCCCAATGCTTCTCGTTGTGCCTGTAGATTGCGCCGGTGTGATCATCAGTACGGGCTGAATCAAGTCTGGTCAACGCAGAACGTACCTGAGCGGCTTGTCGACGAACTTTCGGGAGCAGTACTTCCACGTCTTGCATCCATTCACTGAAAGCTCCATGCGCTGAATGGCCTGCCCCGCGCCGCTGACAGCCCAGCCCTCGACCGAATACATGTCGTCCAGGTGCTCGGTACCGTCCGAGTCTTTAAGCTGATCCAGGCAGCCTCGTATCAGCCATGAAAGAGTGCAGGAGAGTGGCAGGAAAGACGCACGCGAAGAAGCTCGAGGTGGTCGGGCTTGCAGATGACGCTCTGGAGCGCAGCTTCGTTGCAGGAGGTGTTTTCTGGAGCACAAACAGCGTCAGGATGTCCATTGTCCCAAACTGATTGTAAAATGTTCATACCATGGCGGAAGAACGCCTTGGCAAGCGCGGACGACTTTTCGGTGACGAAAGACGGTAAGACGCGGTTGTCGTAGATGCTACAGACAAGACGGATTCAGTCTCCCTTGTGTATATGCCCTGATTGGGACAAATAGAAACGCACTGGTAGAAGTTGTTCGAGGGCTTCTTCGACACCCACATCTGCCACAACGCCGTTCCTCCGTCAGTTTCGCCAGCGAAACATCACAACCCGCATTGACCGGCCGCACCTTGGACAACCACTTTACCATGCGCCCACCGACAAGACCGGGGAGGATCGATCGGATGGGGAAGCCATGGTCGGGCTGGAGAACGCGCCCGTTCTGTCCGAAGGCCAGCATCACGTCATTCTTGGGGTCAAGGACGTCTGTCACAGTGCAGGTCAGTCTAGTATGCTCGATCGTTCCGGCTCGGAAGGAGTGGAAGAGGAAGTACAGGAAAGGGGGACGGAAGTGCCGTACAGCCCCTCCGAGGGAATGTCAGCGCCCTCGTAGTGAAGATGCCTGTATTGAAGTGATGGAAGATACGTCAGGTCCCCTTGCGTTTCGAGTCTATAAAAGGGATGGACGGACCATTGCTCCCCCTCGGGCATGTCTGCCAGTCCAGACGCCTTGAGCAGGTCGCGCACGAAGATGCCACGCCAGACGGCAGTGGAGAGGCCTGGGAATACGTTTTCAACGCGCAGTCTACAAGAAGCCCTTTGCTCTTGAGCCACGCACCAGACGCAGTCCAGTTGAAACCTGCGCTACGCTTGACCATATTGACCTCCTTCCGGCGATTTCCATCGCCTAATCCATTCCCACCAGCGTCCGTGAGCCAATCTCGCTCGGGACGACTTGACAGGCGGGCAGTTCCAAACTCACAGGCAAGCGTAACGGGCATCTCCACAATCTCGAACTTGCCCTCTTCAGCGAGCTCGGGCATCGACCAATCCTGCGCGTTGGACAGAAGCTCGGGCGGGTCGGCAAACAGGCGCAGCTTGTGCGTCTGCCAGGCCAGGCGCGGAACGGCAGCGTGGTTGCGGACGTCTGGGGGGACAGATGGAGAACGTCAGCGGGTATAGAGTGCTGCTAAGATATGTTAGTGGAAAACAAAGCGCACAGTGAAGCCTATCCGGAAAGGAGGAGGAGATCGTTAGCCATCTGATTTGTTACAGTCTGAAATGACAACTAACTTCGTAGGGGTGATCATCCCAGCTCGGTGCAGGTTCGCTAAGTCAGGCTCCGCGTTGAACGGGTGTTTGCCGGTGTTGCGCCTGAGCTCGGCGCTCCGCGGGATCCAGCTGTCAGGCGTGTTTCTACAACCATTGTTCTTGATGTTAGCAACCCCGTCATTTCAGCGGCGCGGCACAACGCAACGCAACGCACTGGTCCTCCAAGCTCAGCACGCTCTCGAGCTGGTCGTGCCCGGGCAGCATGAACGGGCCCGCCACCTTGCCGTCGTTGTTCTTGAGCGTGCGAATCATATCGAGGTCCTCGAGGACGCGACGGAGGAACTTGTCGTCCGGACCCTCGCTCTCGCCCTGGCCGCTAGCCTCGCCCTCGTCGTCGGAGGGGACGGACGTCGCGGGCGTGGAGCTCGACTCGGAGGGGGAGGCGGTCAAATTGGTGGGGGATACGAGCAACTCGGGCTCGAGCTCAGGGGAGAGCGTCTGGGAAATGGCGGACTGGACGTGCTTGCACGGGAAGAGCTGGTTCTTGATCTGAGCCTCGCTGATGGGAAGGTTGAAGCGCGCGTAGGTGTTGTGCTGCGACACCGTAGAAACACAGCTTTATCAGCTCACTTTTCATTTCTATACAGAGGAGAAAACAAGAAAGGCTTACAACTGGGTCGATCGCCTTCCAGCTGAAAGCGAAAAATAAGATGCGCAGCGCACGCAGTCAACGATCCTCACTCTCCTTTTTCCTCTACCTTCCCGAACTCTCGCGCCATGGACGTACTCGACATGCGCATCCTTCACATCCCTCATGCTCAGCACCTTTGTCTTGTCCGCGAGCAGGGCCTCGAAGTCGGGCTTGCTTGCTTCGCGCGTGCGCGCAGCGTCCAGGACGGCGGGGCCGAGGGACATTTTGGCTGGCTGATGTTGCGTGTTGTGTCTAGCCGATTCGCGAGTGTCTAGAGTGATATATCGTGGTCGTCGTAGAGTGGAAGGAACATCAGAGCCGGGGAAGGAAAGCAAGGGGGGGATAAAGCCTTGAGGCTGCGCCTAGAAACACTCGCTATCTCTGTTGACAGCCTCTCATGCGGGGTAGAGATAAGGCCCTCTTCGACGACTCCGACTGACCAATGAATGCGCGTCGCTCGTGACTCTTGTCTGGACCTTCTCTTCGGCTGTCTGGCATGATCATGAGTGATCGACGTTCGGTGCGAAGCACATCTGTGGGACGAAGTGGATGGGAGCGAGCGAGCACCGAGTCTTGCCGAGTGAAGTCGGCGGGCGTCACGGTCGACACAGAGCCCGAACTGAAACTCCAGCAGCTGCAAACCTACCAACCTGTGGTGTACCTTTCCTAATGCTTCATAACGTTCAGAAAACCTCATAAAACAACTGCGAGGCAGCCACCATAGGCGCTCGCACACGAACTGTCGAACTGCACATCCGCCCCTCGCCTTCGCGTCCCTCACTGCAGTGTTGAACAGTTCCACCCCAACACATCTGCCAGTCGATCCCATTATCCCTCGCCTGACCAACGTCCTTTATCCCGAGTCCTCTAAAAAGCTCGTTCATTCAGAAGTACGGTATTCCGCCCACCACCACCGCGGCGATGACAGATTGACTAAAAAGCTAATGCGAGTTTAGAAAAGTCCTCCCCCTTCACGTCACCCTACCTGGCCTCCGTCCCAACAACACCCGAGCCTCCAGGCTATCTCGTCTGGCTCCCCCTTCTCCTACTCTTTATCCTGCCCTCCGACCAACCCACCTCCCACCCACCGATCCGTCCGCGCACAAAGCCGCTTAGGCCTTGCCAGCCTTCTGCATCGCCTGTTTTCCGTGTGGCATCCACCCAATCAGTAAAGTTCAAACCCATGCAGATGGCTGGAGTGTGAGGGTAGAAGGGCGAAGCGAGCAAGCACGGACCTTGAGGATCTGCTCCCCAATCTGCGCCGGGCTCTGGACGACGATCGCGCCCGCCTTCTCGAGCGCGGCGACCTTGTCCGAAGCCTTGCCCTTGCCGCCAGAGATAACTGGCACATTTGCAAGCCCAGGTCAGATTCAGGACGGCCAGCGGAAAGGCAAGGTACGGGGGAAAGAGCGCACCGGCACCGGCGTGGCCCATGCGACGGCCGGGCGGGGCAGACGCGCCCGCGATGAAGGAGACGACGGGGAGGTTGCGCGTGTTGTTCGCGGCGAGGTACCTGTGCGTGCGCGATGCAGAGCGTCAACAGCCAGGTAGAGCAAAAGTGCTTGGGGGAAAATGAAAGGGGAAACAAAGACGTACTCGGCAGCCTCCTCCTCAGACGACCCGCCAATCTCACCGATCAAGACAATACCTGTTGCCGACCTCCGCACGTATCAGCGCCCACCCCACCGCCGCCCTCCGCCTCCGGCTCCCCTTCCCTCCACAGGCGGGAAGACAGACGGGGGATGAGAGACAGCAGAAACAGCGCGCACTCACCCTCCGTCTTGGGGTCCGCAAGCAGGAGCTTCAGCGCGTCGGTGTGCGTGGTGCCGGGGAAGGGGTCACCACCGATACCGAGGCAGAGCGACTGGCCGAGGCCGACGTGCGTCGTCTGCGCGACGGCCTCGTACGTGAGCGTGCCGGAGCGGGAGACAATGCCGATCTTGCCGGGCTTGTGGATGTAGCCGGGCTGGTAAGCGGGGGAGGAGAGGAGGAGAGAGGGATCAGTATGGTTCGCTTTTTGGTTTGGAACCGTAGATCCGAAAGAAGGGGAACGGAAGAGGAACGGAGGACACACCATGATGCCGATCTTGCAGCCCTCGGGGTTGATCACACCCGGGCAGTTGGGCCCGATAAGGCGCGACTTGGACTGCTGGCGGAGGACATGGGCGACCTGTTTGTGCGCGCCAAGTTCCATGTCAAATCAGCCTCTTCTGCGTGCGACATGCAAGGAAAGAGAGAGTGGAAGATGAGGGAACGGGAAGGCTAAAGGGAAGACCGGACCTTGATCTCGTCCGCCTGGGGCATGCCCTCGGTGATGGCGACGATGAGGCCGATCTCGTTCTCGATGGCCTCGATGATCGCGTCCGCGGCGAAGGGCGGGGGCACGTAGATGACGGTCGCGTCGGGCTGGGCCTCGCGGACGGCCTGTGATGCATCCACCCTCGCTCAGTCTCAAAGATTCCAGCGAAGTGGGAAATGGGAATTAGGAAATGGGAAGTAGGGGAATATGCACCTCCTTGACGGAAGCAAAGACGGGGAGGCCAAGATGGGTGGTGCCCGCCTTGGAGGGGGAGACACCGCCTATGAGCTTGGTGCCGTACGCGAGCGCCTCCTGCGAGTGGAACGTGGCCTGTTGTCGCATTCCAGGCGTAAATCACAGATCCAATTCAGTTGTGTCAGTAAAAAAAAAATAAGCGAGGGAGAGGAAGGAAGGCGGGGTGAAGCATGGAGGGAAGGGAGAGGACAGGGAAGGTGGAAGGGGAGGTTGACGACGCACGGTCTTGCCGGTGAAACCCTGGGTGAGGACCTTGGTGTCCTTGTGTACGCGGAGGTTGGGGATCGTCAGGTCATACGCGCTGCTACTCGTCGCGGGCGAGCTGGAGAACGCGCGGCGACCTGATCCATGCATCACCCAAGCATCGCCCGTCACCCCATACCGCAATCAGCCCACGGCCCTCCCACTTGATTTTGGAGGGGAATGCGCACCGGCGTAACGCGCCAGGCGTAGGGAGCGAGCAGCGGTGAACATGGCGAGGGCGAGGTGTGCGATGGTGAGGGTGAGGGCGAAGAGAGAAGACGGTGGAGGAGTGATGAGATGGGCGACGATGAGGAGAGCGGTTGCCGCCGCCGGCTCGCCAGCGCGGAAGGGCCCGGTCCCCGCCTGTCGACAGCCTCCGAGGCGAGGCGGCAATGCAATCTTTTTTCCCACCTCGCCTGGTTTGCGACTGTTGCCTGGTGAATATATAAAACAATGTTTTTGTCGTTACCTGGAAGTCGTAAAGAAACCTAAGAGTTGAGCGGCGTGAGCACTCCTCAGGCTGCGTCTCGTTGTGCGCTCATCGATGCACATTGTCCCTCATGTCGAACCGAGCGATAGCCGTGAAAGTCACGCACGTGTGGACCATGCATGCAAAATACCAGCTTTGTAACACGCATGGAACTCTGATACAGCCGAGCGAGAAGTCCAGCTTCGTGGGCGAGTTTGTTGACGACAACGACTTGACGGACATCCTGCACGGCGAATGGTTTGAGTCTCATAAGGCTGCGAATTCTGATCTCAAGATAGTTAAATCAGGGCATATCACTAAGTCTTTGCGGTCGTGGAAGGCCACAAGCTCTGCAGGGACCAGATCATTAAGTCGCTGTCTTTCCCCGGCCGTCGCTGCAAGACTGCACAGAGATCTCCCTCTGACGCCTCATACTGCTCCTCGCAATATATGATGGGGATATAATCCGAATTCTGTGACGCTTCGCCGTGCAAGTGGTTCGACACACAGGCAGCCCTAGAGGTTGCAGACGAGCTACACGGCCATCTGCCCTGACCCCATTGATTGTGCTCGTGCCTCAAAGAGAGTCTATACAGAGCTTCTTTACCCAGATTAGAGCAGTCTATATACCTCATGTTCAAGCAGGCCCCCCGAAGGGCCTCATGCGTTCTCGTTCGCAGGCATGGATTGCCTCTCGACCCCTGGAGGCCAAGCAACAACTCCCCTATCGGTCTTAGGACCAAGAGCCTTTGGACAAGAACTCTGGGAAAGAACACTCGAGATTTTTCAATGCTACTGTAGATGTGTAGCGGTTCCGGCTCCGATCCCCGCACAGCGGGTCCAAGTCCACGCTTGAGACACACGTCGGTCAGTGTCAGCCTGGTGGCCTTAACGATCGTGAGCGTCATGCGTGAGCGGCGAGCTGGTAACAATGTCATGACTAGCACCTATAGAGACAAAGATACTGGTGCTCGTTGAATTCTGGCGCTGTCCCTGGTCCTGCGGTAGAGAGTCGTGCTGCGGGCCGGTAAGCTGGATCCAGCAGGCGCAGCCGGACGGTGTTCACTGGCATCAGTCATCACTGACCCGATCTCAAGTCCGCCAGCCTGAGCTGGAGGCGCTGTACGTCCGGGAGGCAGCGGTTGCATCGAAACTTCGCCGCTTGAGCTACCATGAGGCAAGCAGACTAGAAAACTCTTAGACAGATCTGGATCCCCACTCTCTTCTGAGAGCCGAACGTCTTGCCTTGAAGCTCTCGATGTGTAGTCGTTCGGACAAAGCGAGCGCAGCCGGCTAGGTTGCGAACCACGATTTTGCCCGGCTCACGGCTTGGAAAGCTTCATTGTTAATGCCTCTTCACTAGGAGCTACAGAAGGCAATACGAAACTAGCCATTGCAAACCAAGTTGCGCATGGACTAGGAACATCGATATGTGAGAAGCGACCTTGCGCAAGGCTGCGCGTCGTACTACGTCCATACCGCCATGTCCTAAAGCACTTGCTGCGATTCCACTGCAGCGGCTTGACCTAAGCAACACACACGCACCAGCTTCAAAAAGCACGTACCTACCGTCCGCTAGCCAACTCGCGAGCCCGCCACCGAGGCCCCATCGCCCGGCGCCGCGCTCGAGCTCATCGCTAGCGCACGCGAGCTAGTCCGCCATAGCCTCGGCGCTGTCCGCCATGCCGAATCCATTAAAAGTCCAGTCCAGCCACCACCGTCGCTCTTTTCTTGCTCATCAATCGCTCATTCTCTTCTTCGTACCCGTCCGTGGAGTTGAGCGGCACACACACTCCTTCGCACCATCAGTCCAGAACCGCCGGGCGCCCTGCAACCGACACTCACTGCCATGCCTGTCCTCCGAAGCCGCCAGGTACATACGCTTTAGGTTCCTGTAGCTGCGTAGGATATTGAAGAAGGATTAACGGGACAGGACTGGTTCGGCCTCAACAACGTCTGGGGCGGGGCAGGGCGGATCCCCATCCCCTCGCCTGGTCCGGACGCTTCGACATCCGAGGGCTCGACTGCGCCCGCCCCTGAAAGCAGCAGCAGTGCTTCGCCCACATCCTCCTCCTCTCAAGGATCCGCCTACAATTCCATCCCATTCCCTCACTCTATGTCCTCTACCTCTCCCTCGCCCACAGCTGTACCAAGCAGTGCGCCCCTCTCCCTTTCCACCTCCGTTCCCGACACTGAATCCAGGCCCCGCAGCTCCGGAGCCATCCAAAGCGGACAAGATCGTCCTCGCCCTCACTCTGTCCCTCGCCGGCGTCTTCCTCCTCCTTCTTCTCCTGGCCATCTTCTACCGGCTCCGCCGCCGCGCCCGACAGCGCCAGCAGTCGCAGCAACAGCAGTGTGACACGCCGCCGGACAGCGATGCGCTGTCCGACAGGTCGAGCGTGTGCGATGAAACGGGGGCGAAGACGAAGGTGAGCGAGAAAGGAGAAAACCTTATCGGGAACGGGTCAGAAGGCTGTTTCTGATGTCGAGGGAGCGATGCAGGTCAGGGAAGAGTGGTTGGAGCGTCCGCTGGCCGAGGCACCAAAGGTGTATGTCGTGCCCTTGCCGATTAGCGAGGAGAGGTTGTACGGGAGAGTTGCAGGGGAACGGCGAGGCAGTGAGGGCGGCATGTCGACAGTATGAATTTTACGATGAAGCAATGTTCCGGTGAAGCTGTAGCAGGCTGAGCAGTCCGGTCACCAGGCAGGGCGGCTTGTCACCTGGACGGTAATTAGAGGATTGAACGCCCCAGGATTGTGTGCTCTTTATATATGACGATCGGTAAAGCGCAATTGAGCCGCATCACTCGGCGGTGGGCGACTGCGGTTCTCAACCGTGACAGCCGCCTTCAGTAGCTCGCAGATATTGAGTAGTCGTTTGACTTGATGTGTCCCGACTCCCTATATCCACCATAATAATGGAGTCCGAACTTCCTTGCTTGGGTCGCTTTCGGTACAGAAACAACGAACGCTTTCCCGTGACTAGCCAGCACTACCCGCCATCGCCCAGCCAAGCCATCGACAACAAGTTCAACAGATCCATTCTCAGCGCCATCCCCCCATCCAACTTCAACGCCATTGTAGATGCCCGATATAGACTCCCCTCCAGTAAAAAAAGCAGCACCATGCCGCGGAGGGTCCCTCTGGATGGTCATGCCGATTCCAGTACCTGCTCAAGTCACGCTCCCCGCCGTCTCGCCCCCTCCCACATCCGTCCCGGAGATTTCCTAGCATAAAACCACCCATCAGGACACCCTCAAAGAGCGATAGGGCGTCGACCTGCTGCACATTCAGAACACCCTTTTGAGACCAGCCCTTGAAGATCCGATGGAAGCACAGATACTCACTGTCCGGTCTTCGAGGAGGCGGGCGTGGTCGGGGACGTGAGACCGAGTGAGACGAGGAGTGCGCCGGCGCCCAGGATCTGGAGCGGCAAGAATATGGTCAGCACTGCACGACTCTTAAAGTAAATGGAAACGTGGATCCACCTTTGGGCAGGCCTTGCGCATGCGCTGCGGGACGGTGCCTTTGGGAGCCGCGGTAGCGAAGAGGAGGATGGGCGAGGGCAGCATGGCGGGTGATGGAACGATGGAGAGGGATGCAGTGGCGGTGGTGGTGGTGGTAGGGAAAGGAAAAGGGGCTGAACTGAAGGGGGAGATATATAAACGTGGCGTGACTGTTCTGATCTTTGATTGCGATAGACGCGACCCGTGGACGCGTCCTATGATGAAACCACGCTGCGCCCCTCGCGCGTGTTCCCGTCAGCAGCTGCTTCCCGGTCCTTCTTCTGACACTTTTCCCTCTCGAACCTTGGGGAAGACTGCCCAAGGTGCAAGATGCCCGTGACGGCTCGGGATTCTCAATTAAAGGGATACTGATTGGTTGGCAGCATCGAGCTAATTTGGCTGAAAACAGTCAGTCAAGCAGTCGTGTGCGAGTTGTTGAATGGGGCGGGACCTTCGGAATGTTTCCACCGGTGGACATTGCTCGACTGTTTGACAAAGCCCAACCGAAGTTGAAGTAGTCTGATGGCTCTGGGTACTCTCATCAGTTGGATTGGAATGCCAAAAGACTATTGAAATGAGACCCTGTGTGCTGTACCGGCAGCAAAAGCAGCGACACCAGGCCCGCTGGAGTCGTCGAGTGCTGACGAGGCTGGCATAACTCCGGGACGCAACTCGAACTATTCCCACTTGATATGGTCATAACCTACGCATACTTATCAAATGGAAGTGTTCGCTTTAAATCGGCTTTCTGTGCGGCGAATGTTTCCCGGCGAACCTGCAGGACAGGCGTCACCCGGCCCCCTTAGGCTTCGGCCCCCTTGCTTGCATGTCAATTCCGACGAGCGACCCAGTGAGCTTGAGAGACGTACTACCCCACCTTCAATGGGTCTACGGGTGATAGTATGATTCGCAAGGAAATTGCTCGAGTGTGGACAGCTGCTCGGCTGCGACATCATGCTCTACAACCGCGGAGCACGCTGGGGAGTCGTACCGGTGAGCCCGTGTCCACAGCGCGTAGAGCACAAGGTAACGACAGTGAGACTATTGGACACTATATGCATCATGAGATAGTGCTTGTGCTGGTGAAAACGGGTCAGCACGGCGGCTGGTTCTGCGGTGGTTTCTGTGAAACTTCGCGCTTTTACCCTGTGCTTTAGGAAAGCCACGCGAGTGCGCATGAAGGCGGCCCTCACACATAGAGAATACAGCACAAAATGGGCACCACACCACAAACACATTGAAGACTACTCTGCTTTCATGGCACTCTGGCGTCAGATTGGCAGCACTTGGGCGGGAGGGGGGGGGGGGTAAGTTTTGCAGCCGCGAACAA
>JTLS01000689.1:0-14843 GCA_000826855.1 Basidioascus undulatus
GGGGAGAGAGGGTAGGATAAGGGCATCAGAGTTATCTCGGATCTGGACGATACCGTTAAGCGGTCTGATATCCTTGGTGCGTCCAAGCACTTCTTTCCTTTCTTTCCCTTCTCGAACGAGCAAGTGCAACTGACCGATCCCCGTGGGATGGAAAAGGCGGCGTGCGCGCCATGTTCCGGAACGTGTTTGTGAACGAAGAAGCGGAGATGGTCATCCGTGCGTCCTCTTCCCCTTCTCTGTTTACCTCCTCTGACCCTTCATCTCCCCACAGCCGACATGGCGCGCTGGTACCAACGCATGGCTTCCCAGGGCGTCAACTCGTTCCACTACGTCTCCAACTCGCCTTTCGAGCTCTTTGCGGCCATCACGGACTTTTTCAGGATCGCCGAATTGCCACTGGGTGCGTCTATTCTCATCGCTTGGCTTACACTGACGCGGCGCGAGGAACTGATGATCTGCGTGGGCGCGGGACGACTGGGATAGGCCATTTCAGTGAGTCGACAGTTGACTTCTGAAGGTGAGGAATTTGGAAGGACGGAGGGTGCTGATGATGCAGGACTGGTGCGTGCGAACAGAGCTGAAGTACTACGGAGGTGGACGCACGCTCCTGAACGGCTTGTGGGAGCCCGCGGGCGAGCGGAAACGCGGGGGCGTGGTCGAGGTGCATTGTGGCCGCTGCCTTGCGCATGTGAAGTGGGGTTGACGCGGATTTTGGATGGGGCAGGTCCTTGACGAGTTCAAGAAGAGCAAGTTCATCTTGATCGGCGACAGCGGTGCGTCCTTGCGCTCTTCCCACCCGCTGCTTTTCCGTCTTTCTGACGCGATGCCAACTACCCACAGGCGAGCAAGACCTCGAACTGTACACCGCGATCGCGCGCGAGCGCCCGCGACAGATCATCGCCGTCTTCATCCGGGATGTCTCGACGCCGTCGTCCAAACCGCCCTCCCGACGCGGGACGCTCGTGCCTCCCCCAGCCGCCGCCGCCTCCTCCGCAGCGGCAGCGACCGCCGACCCACAGCAGCAGCGCCCTACGTTCAGGCGCACGCACTCGAGCCCCGCGGGCTCGCCCAAGCCGGCGATCGGTGACCCGCACCGCGCGCAAATCTCCGCCGAGCCAGAAGAACTCGTGCTCCCCACATCGTCCTTCTCCTCCTTATCCCTCCCGAACCCCGCCGCTGCACCGCCGCTCCCGCCGCGCAAGCAGCAGCAGCAGCGCTCCGCAACATCTCCCACGTCCCCCACCTCCAGCAGCAGCAGCAGCAGTTTCACGTACCCGTCCTCGTTCTTCGCGTCCGACGGCGACCTGCTCGACGCGGAGGCGGACGCCGCCGCGGAGCGCATCGAGGCGCTCACCGCGGTGGAGATCAAGGCCGCCAAGCGCGTCGAGGTCTTCCGCGCGCGCGTGGACAAGGCCCAGCGCGACATGCCTGAGGGCGTCATGTTCCGCGTGTTCAAGCACGCGGACGAGGTGACGGCCGAGACGGACAGGCTGTTTGCTAGACAATGGTGATTCAGGACTGTGGCCTGGCGCCTTCGCTTTCGTTTATTACTATTCGCTTTTTTATCTCTGCGGGCTTTCTGTCTGCAGGTTGCAGTAAACCTCTCCAGTTCTTTATGATCTCTCATGATGCACGATCTACACGTTACGGTGCTGCTTATAGACTACCTGCTGTGTGTCCGGGCGCATGCGCACCGACGACTGGGGCGCTTGCTGGCTCGCCGAGCGCCTAAAGGGAGCTGCTTGCGCACGCGTTTAGAGTTTTACCAGTACTTGTTGGTGGACTGGGCCAGCTCTTGATCGTGCATTCCCCACATCGCACGGCGTTGGCCGGGGACAGTCAGCGCAGGCGTTGAGATACGGCAGTGATGTATAGCGCGAGTGTACGTCGTCAACGCCGAAAAAGCACGAGTATGAAAGCAAAGAGTAAACATATATCAAAAGTCAAAACCCAAACGAATCCTTGTTCTAGATGAGTGCAAGCGAGAGGTACCAGCGAGAATGCTAAATAAAATGGGCGCAAGAGGAGGACGGAGTGTGAAAGCAAGGCGGCGGACTAGTGTACAATGCGGCGCGAAGGCCAGCTTGAATGGTCGAGAAAGAGGTAAACGAGAAAAGTAATGCAGCAGCAGCAGCAGCAATAGCAGCAGCGGGATCCGAGAGCGAGCAACCAACAAAGCCGACAGACCCACACCGACTCAGCGACCCTGTCCCATCAAGCGAGAAAGCGCCGACGGGCCGGAGGCGCTCGTGCCCGCGGCCGGCGCAGGCGCCGCCGCCGCCAGCGGCTTGAGCGCGGGAGCGGCCTGGTCTGCGCCACTCGTGCGCCGCTTCTTGGTGTTGACCGACGGCGCGGATGCGGCGGACGAGGCGAGGGCCGGGGACGGCGCGACCTTGGTCGCTCCGCCGCGCGAAGTCCCCTCGTCGTTCGCTGCTGTCGATCCCTTCCCGCGGGCGCCTCCCTGGCTAGACGTGGACGCTCGGCGCGCAGAGCCAGCAGACGTGCTGTTCTTACGCGTCGCGGTGCCGGAGCTCTGCGCAGACGGCTTGCCACCGGCGCCGGGAGCGTTCCTGCGAAGGAACAAAGTCAGCCCTTGATCACCACAGCGGGAGCCTGGAACACAGTGAAAGAAACCAACGAACCTGTTGCGCTTTTTGATGACGTCGCTCTTGAGCGACAGAGGACGCACAACGCCGTGCAGCTTCAGGAAGAGGCCGCAGGCGTTGCACAGCGGGTTGCCGTCCGGGTCGCGGCGCCAAAGCGGCGTCGTGCTCGTCTTGCAGTTCGTGCAGGTCGTGCCCGCAGCGTCCGCGGGTGAGGGCACCCCAGACGTGGTGTTGGACGACGGCCCGGCGGAGATCTCGGCCGGCGAGTTGGGGTTCGACGACTTGCTGCCGTTGTCCGACTTGGGCGAGGCTGACTCGCTCGCGCGGATGCCGCGCGGAGGCGGCTTGGCGGGAGCCTGGCGAAGCGCGACGAGATTGCCAGCAGAGCCTGGACGACCGGTCGGCTTCTTCGCCAGCGGCGGAGGGCCCGACTTCGCTCCTGCGGGGGCCGGAGCGACCTTCAGGGACGCGTCGCCGCGCTTCGCAACTGGGACAGACTTCCGCACGGCGCTCGGTCCGGGTGTAGGAGCGTTGCTGCCCGTCGTCGACGCCGGCGATGCCGCCGGTGACGGCGCGGCCCTGGGGGAGTTGCCCGCAGATAAGGGCAGCGGGCGGACTTCGCGGGCCTTCGGCTTGGCATTGACGATCTGCGTCGGGTTGATATGCGTGAAGGGGTTCTGCTGCGGGAGCGCCGTCGGCGGAGCGCTGTTGCCGTAGAACATGCCCATGAGCTGGTCGTACTCCGTGCTCGGCTCCTCGCCCGAACCGAGGTCCTGCGGTAGGCCAAAGGCGGGCGTGAAGCTCGGCGGGAAGGCGCCGCCGCCGAAGGTGCCGGGCGCCGAGGAGCTGAGCAGCGCGCTCAGCCCTCCGTCGTTCGGGAAGCCGTTGGGGAAGGGAGAAGGAGCAGAGAAGTCGAAGGGGGACGGCGGCGGGGGTTGGGAGGTTGTTGATGGTACGGGTGCGCCGGCGAGGGAGAATGGTGGGGGCTCGTTCGACGAAGTTGCGAGAAGGGAGGTAAGTCGGGGCGAGTACTCGGCTGGGCGCTTGCGCGTCGAGGCCTGCATCGACGAAATGTAACCGATGAGCCTATCGCTACCGGAATCAAGAGAACTGTACGCACGCTTCGCTCTGCACCCTTGGGTCCAGGTTGAGGCACGGACTGGCTCAAGCCGGACGCCTCGGTGCTCCGGTTCTTGCGGTGCTTCCTCGCGGACGTGCTGATGGGCGCCGCGGGCGTAGGGACCGACTGCGCGCCGACCGGTGGCTGGACGGCGCGGAGGAGGTCGAGGTAGGACGGCTGAGGCCCACCAGGGAATGAGCCGAACTGCTGCTCTAGCGCGCTGGGCGGGTGGTACGAAGTCGCCGCCACGCCGCTGGCCATGAAGTCGTACGCCGCAGCGGCACGGATGGCTTCCTCGAACTGGAGCGAGGACGGTGCGCTGCCGTTGGGTGGGAAGGGGAAGAAGGCGTGCGCATCGGGGAGCGATTGGGTGTGTGGAGGAAGCTGCTGCAGGTGCGGAGGAATGGGGATGTTGACCGAGCCGACAGCGGTGTGGGCCGCGTGGAACCCGTCGCCGCCGTCCGCAGGCTCCTGCTCCTCCGGCATGGGCTCGAATGAAGGACCGGCGCCCACGCCGGCGGGCGCTTCGTCGTCGTTCGGGGCGTCCGGAGAGGGTGCGTGCGCTGGCAAGCTCGGGATGAACTGCCGTGGATAAGCCGGACGCGAGCGAGACCTGCTCTGCGCGCGCCAGTCCATGCGAGCGTCGACGGTACGCGAGCGAGAGCGGCTTTTCGCACGCCAGTCCATCATCTCGTCGCTGTTGCCCCAGCAGGTCCGATTCAGCTTTCCTTCTCGCCCACGACCGCCCGGGATGCAAATGGTTACTCACACGAACGAGCTGCCGTTATCGTGACCCTCCGGAACACCCGCAGCAAAGCCAATGACGATAGACTTCTCCTTGCCCTTCCTCCGCGGCTGGCGCCCGCGCTCCTCGTCATCGGGCGCTTCAGCCTGGCGCTCCTGCTTGACGCTGCTCGCGTCAGACGCAGCGACAGACGACGGCTGCGACGCGTGATGCGGCTCGGAGGTGGGGACGACCGTGTCGCTCGTGCTCGGGACGGAGGGTGCGGTCGTCGCGGCGGTCGAAACCGGTAGAGGCAGCTCACTCGACGCAGCCTGCTCGCTCGGCTTGCGCGCCTCCTCCTCCGCTCGGCGCTCCGACTCCTTCTTCTTGCGCAGCGTGAGCGCCATCATGCGCCACGTGAGGTTCTCCATCCGCTGGCCATTCGGAAGGTTCGCCTTCTGCTTGGCGTACATCTTCCAGACCTGGCTCGCGAGTGGGTCCTTCTTTGAGAGCTCGCCCGGGTCGTCGAAGTCGTCGGGGTACCACGGGCTGCGCGGGCTCAAGCCAGACGGCGACACCTCCGGCGAGCCGATAGGAGGGGAGAGGGGGAGCGACGGCTGGCGGGACGCGCTGCGCGACAGGGTCGAAAAAAGGTCTTCGGAGAGAATATTGGCGGCAACTGCAGGGGACTTCAGGTTGGCGAGGGCGAGTGCGGGCGTTATGGGGACAGGTGCGGGGGCGGTGGCGGAAGGCGAGGTGGAGAGTGACGTGGAGGTGGACGGGCCGGAGGGGTTGCTCGCCTGGCTGGTGAACGCGCTGGAATGGAAGAAGTCGGTCAAGACGCAGGACGGCACGCCTGACGACACGGAGAGCGGGTTGTTGCCGTCGGGGCCGAAGTCGAGCGCGGAGAAGTCGATCGGCGTGCCAGCGTTCAGGAAGCTAAGGTCGGCGGCGCTCAGCTGAGGCATGTCGCCCAATCCGGCGAACTGGCTGGCTATGTCGAAGGCCGATCCCGCGCCGGCGTCGGCTGACTGTGAGAGTTGAGACGCGGGCGCGGAGACGGAGGACAAGGACGTAGTGCGACGGTTGCTTGGCCGCCTGGGCCGAGCCTCTCCCGCGCCGGCCGATGTTGACGGGCGGTGAGCACCGGAAGTGGAGATGGGCGGCGAGCTCGCGGCGGATGCGGAGTTGGCTAGAGGGCGCTGAATGGGGGTCGGAACCGCTGAGCCGTTCTCGGCGATGGAAGCCATCGTGAAGTGCTTGGCTTGCGAGCCACGATGGGTCGAAGGCGGCGGAGGAAGAGCGAACTGAGCAGTGGAGCCCATCAGCACCCTGGGGAGGCCCCCCGCTACGAACTGGACACTCACCTGCGGTTGAGGGCGGAGGTGCGCTCCGGTGGCCTGAGCCTGCTGCTGCTGCTTGGCGAAAGCGATGTGAAGGCGGTTGGTGAGGAGGGACGCGGGCGGCGGGGCCGGAGAAGGCGGATGAGAGAGATATTGGGCGGGCGAGTTCGCGCCATGGGTAGCGGCGCGGCTGCTTGAGCGGGAGTGGTTCGTGATGTCGCTTCCGCCGCCCAGGGCGCTGAGGGCGGACCAGTCGATGGGCCCGGCGGCGGCCATGGCAGCCGCACCGATGCCGGGCACGTCGCCCAGAATCGAGCAATAGCTCCCGTCGAAGCCCAAGGCCGACCAGCCGTTCCCGCTGGTGTCGCTGGGGAGGCTGCCGCTGAGGACGGAAGAAGATGGTCCACCGCCACTGCACCATGGTGGAAGCCCCGACATCAGGAAAGAAGTCACCGTGAGACAGCTGTGGCAGAGAACGCACCTGTCCACGGTGAACCTATCCTCCTTCTGCCCGCTGTGGTGGGAAGCGTTTATTGACATGCTGGTGCGCTGGCTCAGCGAGGCCGAGCCATCGCCTGGGTACGAGGGCTGCTCCATCGGGGATGCGCGAGCGGGGGAGCCTGCGCTGGGCGGCGGCGGGTTGGTGGTTGGTGTCGACAAACCGGCAGGAGCGAAGGGGATGGTTAGGAGATCGTCGGGCGGGCTCTCCCGGCGCAGTTCGAGACAGCGCAATTGGAGCCTGCGAACGCGGGAGGCGGGTGCACAAACAGGGAGTCAGAACCGAACGGAGCATGGAACGGGATTTCTTGTCCTTGTCGGCCCGGGCTGGAGCTTCTATACACGTCCGAGGAGCTCACGACCTTGCAGCAGCACCCCAAGGACACATCCTCTCCTGCACCATAAACACCTCGAACGTGAGCTCACTATGTGCGAGATGACCACGCGTAAGCAAGGCGCGTATGCGGTCGTTCGAAGGGAACGAGCAGAGAGGAGCGCTCGGGGTGATGATGCTGTGCATTCGATCTGGAAGCAGTCAGAGATGGGCCCAAGAGTCCCGTTGGAGAGCTGTATTCAGCGACGCACACTGCAGCAAGCTGATCTGGCGAGCGTAACCAGCGGCGATGGATTCTTTGGGATCAAAGGCAGGGGCGCGAGGAGGAGGAGATGTGAGTGTGGCGTCCGGAGAATAGTTGGGACTAGTCTAGAGGAGGACAAGGCGTCGGGCAGGAAGTAAGCCAGACAAGTGGGAGTGAGCAGTGTCGAAGGCGGCGAGGCGATGACGGCGGCTCAGAGGCGGGACGGCCAGCGGCAGGCAGTCTGTGCCCCGCCTTCTCCCCCGCCTTTCCTTGCCCATTCCTCAATCGTTTTTGTAGCACCCGCCTTGCAACCTGTTGTATTTTGAACGCAAGTGTGCCTCTGACATACACTCCTGTGCCTGGGTCGCTGGTTCCTTCCCTTCGCTACCCCAATTTCGCAGCACACGAACTCCTGAGGCCTGCAAGCTTTCCTCCAAAACCCAAAGTCTCTGCTTTACCCGTTCCGATTCTCTCCGTTCCGCATCTTCTGCGGCGAACTCAAGAGTCTGTTGCTGCTGGCTCTGTTGTTGCAGAGCAAGCTCATAAACCATGAACTCGGCTGCCCGACCCGCTTGGGCCCCTGGACCTCAGTGCCCACGTGCAAAGCACTCTTCCATTGGCTTCAGATAACAGAAGCTTCTGTATCAGCGAATCAGCGAACACGCAAAACCCTGACAGCGAGATAAGGAAGCTTGCGTGACAGATGGCGTGAAGCAGCAGCTGCGGCTGCAAGCCGATCGATGGCATCTCTTATCGGCCGTTGGGCTTTTGTCGGAAATGAGGCACAACTGCGCCGTATTTTCCACATCCACCTTCCTGCAACTTCTTGGAGGTTTTCCGGAGGATAGCTACAAATGGTCAGCTCCGGGCACAAGCCGGCAGTTTGTCAGTGCGAGTGTCCGCGAGTATGTACTAGTGAGGTTGCGCAGCGCTCCTGAATGAACTACGGTAACGAATGTTACACGAATTCCTTACGTAAAGGTTACAGTGGTTACGCTTGGTTACGCGGCGTCACGCTCCTGCACGCCTCAAGGAACGCAGCACGGCATGCCTCTACGTTCACTTACCTCGTAAGCGTTACTGCTGTTACATAGACTAGGCCATATACTTGAAGAATTTCTGCTTCACTCACAACAGAAGGTGTGATTATGACTTTTTTGGGGGGTGGGTGTACAGTACTGTCACTGCATGCTCGTGCAAAAGAATGGCAAGTTGATGGGCTGCATCGGGTCGAACTGGTGAAAGCGATGAAATAAATGCTGGCAAGAGGCATGCCCTCTATCTAACGCAAGTTCAATTGTCGTGCGTAAAAATTGTTACGAGGCCTCCGCAAGCACTTCCACGGTGCACGTAAGCCAAGAGTCATACGTTGCGTTGCTCCGTACGCGCTGCGCAACCTCTCTACTGTGTGTTGCAAGCAGGAAGGACTGGCAGACGCCCAACATGTGCACATTTTGAACTCCAATGATTTGTGTCTTACCTTGCGTTTACAGAAGACATCCAATTACAGGGCTTGTTCCTTCGACGCCAGGGGTTGAGAGCGTGGGATGGAGCGGGCATGCTGCAATCGACGATGACTGCGGCTCACCTTTGCTGCTCGCTAGACAGGCTGTCCATTGGTAGCACAGCATGCCTTGTAGGACCTCAAAGTATATATAAAAGCGCCAATAGTGCATGTGACTCAAATGCGAGATACTTATTCGCGAATGCGGGATGGGCTGCAGTCTCCAACCTACTGGGCAACTTGACCGCCTGTGGCCTGCTCAGAGCGAACTGACATGATAACATGCCTAAGTATCCCTTCTTATTATCATGGTCGTATACTGTGTGGAATTATGTGACAGGGGACAACCTGACTTTCTGTAAGATATTAAGCGACACGGTCGTATTCCAGCGGTCCGGCCATAAACTTGACATTGGCGGCAAAGCAGATCAAACTGCTTACCCTCGCTTGAACGTATTCAAAGGGATCCTGACAAAGACTTGTTGAAGACTTACACGGTGAAGTGCACGACAAGATCTACCGGAAGGGTTCAACTGCAAACGACCGCGGGGGGTCCGCAGGTCCATTCTTCACGCCCAAGCAGCAATTTCTGGTGATGAGCGGAGGTTCTGCTCAACGGGGGACGTCTAAATTGGAATTTGGATCAATAATCTCTGGCATTTTGGTAATTCTATGAGGCCCATACGCGAGGTTTGCTTCATTTCCCGAAGGATACCAACATGGCGCTAGTATCACTGATGCCTATGCAACAGCTCCCAATCGGAAAATACAAGTTTCACGTTCACCATGTGTCCGAACGGAAACAATGCCGCGACATGAATCACGTGTCCCAGGAAGAAGTCATAAAGGGCCAAGGGCCGGGAAGAGAGAGCGATAAGGGCGTTTCGGAGCACTCACTGAGCGGTTCGATCGGACCAGCCTCGAGACGCTGACAAGAACGTCCTGGAGGTTGGCAAGCTGTGCTTGGGCTTTCAATCATTGGTTCCGATATTAAAGAATGTTTTTTATCTTGTAAAGTTCCGTTTACCCGTAATCTGTGTGCCCGAGAGCTTGGGAACCTCCGACCCTCGATCAGCATGCGGAAGAAGCGGGACACCCACTCAAGTCGATGCGGCGTCAAGTCCGGCTCGTGAAGTTCTCTCTGCTGTTTATTTAAGGCCTACCTGCATAACGGCTGTGGTTGTTTCTCAACTGCATCGTATTGTCCCCGGTGCCGTCCAGCAAGTCTGGTTATCTCGTGAAATTGTCCGTGACAATGGAAGTGCACCTCTGTGTAAGCCTTGCAACAATAACCGCTATGGAGCCAAGCGCCCCAAATGATTGTCGACACTGGATAAGAAGAATGCTTCTCGACTCCAGAAAGTTTTTGCGAAGGCTGTGAGGAGAGTCAGTCGAGCAACTGCGTTGCTGGACTGGTCTTCGCGGGGTTTAACACGTTCGTGCAGCACGTCCTGGAACGACAGTTTTTGTGCCCAGCACAACTTAAACATGAAAGTGCATAAGAACGTCGATGTGATGTATGAAAGCCATAGGTACGAAGCCACATGAATGATGCCGCACGGATGATGGAGCACATGGAAACGAGATGACAGCAATTGTAACTGTCCTTCGGTCTTTAATAGCTAATGTCTGACGAGTCGCTTTCGTACCTATAATTGACAGACTGGTCAGCGTGCCGGTGTGGACGATTGAGGGCTTGTCACGCACTCGTCAGACGAGGTGGGCTCAACAACCGGAGTGCCGAACGCAGCATGGCGTAGAGGATTCGCCTCCGGAATAGTGTGGCAGTACTTTCCCGAGAACTGCAAGAGGCAAGGTCAAACCGTCGGGCCATGGTGCGTAGGTGCAAGAAACGGAGCGTACTTTGCAGGTTCCGGCCTTCGAACATCGCGTTGATCAGCTTCGAGAGTTGGCAGGGAGTCAATTGTGATACATACCTTGAGGAACTTGCACTTTACACCTTGCTGAAAAGCGTATGTTCGGGTCAGGCTTGCGGCGGTCACCACATCGTGAGGATAAGGCGTTGCGTACAGGGCAAACGTGGCCTTGAATCTGAAGGATGCTCATATCAGCCACGCCTTCATAGCGCGCATTGAGAAAGTGTACATACACAGTGCGGGTTTTTACAGACGAGATCTGAAGGCACTCGTTAAGGTCAACAAACAGCATCCACATTTTGCAGCGAACCCCATTCCCACTTACCTTTGTCGGCTTTGGGACAAGGCGTCTTTTTAGCATCGGCGGTCAGTTGGACGAACTGCGCCTGGCTAAGATCGTAATCGTGTCCTTTTCGTACGAGGCAAGCATGCGTCAGCGCGAGCGAAACGCCTCTAATAAGTACAGGATTTACCATAGTTGCAACGAGCGCCATGGCCGCACTTCTTCAAAAGGTAGAACTGGTTGCAGGGCGGGGGCCTAGGAGCCAAAACGGCAGTGAGCACGAGCACAACCGAGTAGTCCAATACTCGACAAACTTCTGCTTGCTCAGATTCTGTGGACGGAGGATCAGGAAAGCGATCGACAAGACAAGATGCAGCCGGCGACGTACCGCCCCTTCTGGAATCTTCTTTCCTCCCTTCACTCTCCCGTCACCGGGCAACCTGGGCACCGCCATTTTGACTTCCGCCGGCTTCTGGAAGGCAATGATTCTCTCGACTGGAGTTTCCGAGCGGGTCGACGATGCCACCGAGGGCGCCGACGCCTTTGTCTTGCCGTTGGTGACGAGAGGTACAGGCGGGTTAGCAGTGTTAGGCCGCACCATCGACTTCCACGAGGCGTTGAGCTTGTTTGCCATGAACAGCCCTACCAGCCGCAGCACCGGTTACTGCCTGTACTGAGCGGATGTCATCTGGGACGCACCCTCGCAGCGATCGATGTCGACATTCAGGTCCCGCAAGGGTCCGGCGAGCTGTTGCCGACGACGGTTCAGCAATGCATCGCAAATCTGAAGCTATCTCGCCACACCTACCTGATCATAGCTCTTCAACAGGATGATCTTGTGCAAGATCCCCTCCGTGTTCAGCTGGGTGAGAACGGGAGCATAGCCTGCCGAACGATTCCTTCAGCAAGGACGCGACGATCACGGAATATAGAAAACTGACCGCCGTCGTGCGATCCTGCAAAGTAGACCTTCTTGACGGCGGGGATATGCGACCAGAGCCGAAGCGATTCTGTGCAAAGCGGCGTCAGCCTCGCTCATCTGCCAGGGACGGACAGCAAAACGAGCTTACCGCGAATCTTAGCATCGGCCGCCTCTTTACCCGGTCCGACGTCGATCACGGAAAACAAACCGCAAGCTGCCGTCGCGAGATTAGCATACAGACCGGCAAAGTACACCTTGGAGACGCACACGACGTGAAGCCGATGAGAAACTCGTCGAACGTCTTGGTAGAGCAGATTTGGTTGTTCGCAAGAACGCCACCCAGTCCAAAGCGGTGGACGAAGCACTTTTCAATCGAGGACGCAGTCAGTACGAACTAGCCAACGTTCGAGAAGACAAGGCGAGATGGGTCCGTACTTGCGCAACAATCTGAACGGTGCGTCCGAGGTTTTTCTGCGCGGCAGCGTTGATGTGCTTCATGAGAAGCGCAGCTGCCTGAAGGGCCCCGACCATCTTGATGAAGATCTGCTTTGATGAAGATCTGCTCAAGCTAAATCGGACAGAATGCCTACCTCGCGGCCCCCTTCCTTGCCCCTTGCGAGCAAGCTCTTTTCAAACTGCGTAATGGGGCGTCGGTTATTGCGTTATCAGAGATCGCGGAATCGAACTAGATGACACGTACAATAGCACCGTCGCCATCTATCAGACAGACGACTGAGGGAATGGCAACATCAGCGATCATCATCTTCGGCCGCAAGCGAGCAAGCCGCGCACCGATCGGGTCGGTGGACTGCAACGCCACTCCTGAAACACTCAGTCTCCCTACCATGGAAATTCTAAGGATGCAGGTGTACCTTGAATGTGCCCATAGCTGCCTCCGCTTCCTGTGCCCGCCTCAGCGCAGCAGCCAACTCGCCGTCGCGCGAACCCGCGCCGGCTTTGGCGATGGCGATTTCACGCTCGAGCGCGTCCACCCTCTGTTGAAGGTATTCGCTGTACTCGTGCGTCTGCTTGAAGAGATCTGTCCCGGTCCGCAGTGATTCAGTCCCAGCCCGAGATAGCACGGACGGCTTTCGAACCAGGAACACGTACCACGGCTCTGCTGCTGGAGCTGATCGAAGTACGCCACATGGGTCATTGGCTCGGGCTCTTCGGTTTTGAGGTCGTCCATGGCGCTGTGGTAGGACGTAGACCAACTGGGGCTCTGCACTAAGATGGTGGACAGAGAACGGGAGCAACAAGCAGTGAGCTGCGGAATGCTACTCTTTTGAGGCTTCTCGTTTGCACGTGACCCGAAGTCCAAACCTCGATAACGGCCGAAGTTCGAAGCGAGCCGCGACAAACAAGTGCGCGTTCGACCAATTACAATTTGCAAGTCATTCACGCCGTCGTACATGCCACACACACATACCCGAGATAACGTCTCAAGAATAATCCATAACATCATCAGCACCTAGGCAGCCTCGCCCGGCGGAAACACGCCCATGTCCCTCAGCGCGCCCGCTAGTCTGCGATACTCGGCCAGCAGCGCTCCAATCTCGCCCATGCGGAGGTCCTCCTCTGAGCACTCGAGGAAGCGCTTGTTCGGCGGCGCCAGAGGCGTTGGGTGCGGCGGCGATGGTGCGGAAGGGTTGAGCAGCGTGGCGCGGCGATGCGAGGTCGATGGCGGGGGCAGCGAAGTCGTGCCGCGGGTTGGCGAAAGTGAGAAGAATGAGGAGGACTGCACGGTGGGACAAATGAAAGGTCAGTTGCAGAGCGGGAATCAGCAATGAGCAGCCAATAATGCCCACCTTCGGCGGTGTGTTCGCGGCCGAGACGTCCTGCGGCGCGGCGCTGCTCGTGCTGCTGCTCGCTGCATGGCTGAACCGCCCCAGGACGGGGATCGAGGCGAGACGATCGGAGATGGTCATCCTCTCGCCATCCTCGCGGCTGCCCGTCGAGCGCATGCTCGCAAAGCTCCTGATGCTGCGCGCGTCGCTGTCTCTGGGCGCCCGGGGCGCTACGACCTCCTCCTCCTCCTCGTCTTCCTTGCTCTCCACGCTGTCCTCCTCATCGCTCGGGTACCCGTCGCCCTCTTCCCGGATCGACTTGATCGACCCGGGCCGGCTGGAAACCGTGACCATCTCCTTCTCGCCCGGCTGCCCGCCTCCGGCCGCGGACGACGACGACCGCGGACGGTCCTTGCCCGCCGCGATGCTCGCCACGCTCGCGGCGATGCTAGCGACGCTGATCGAGCTTGCACGGCGCGCGAACATGGAAGACGGTCGCCCGCTGAGCGGCGGTCCTCCCGGTTGACGCTCGGGGGACGCGGGCGCGCTGCAGTCCTGCGTGGTGTTGGCAGCCGCCGAAGAGCCCATGAGTCCGCGGAGAGCGCCCCAGCCCGAGTCGACGACGCCCGAGAGTACCTTGTTCGCCGAGCCGGCGAGCTCGCCGATCTCGGCCGTGACCTTGCCGCGGATCTTGGAAGTAAGGTCGTCGGGCTGTCCCTCAGCCGGGAACGTCACGAGAGGAAGCGGAGAGAGATCGCCAACGCTACAAGTCATTCTTTTCATCAGCAAAGACGACTTGCAAGAGGAAGTTTGCGCACCCAATGACCCGATCCGAGCCGCCCAGTCCGAGTTCGCTGAGGTCGACCGAGTTCAGGAACTCGACGGCAGCGGCGAGGTTGACGAGCGCGTAGCTCGCCTCGCCGCCCATCATGCCCTCCGCCCTGAAGCGCTGGATGAAAGCGAGGTTGCTCGCGAGCTGCGCGGGGTTGCTCTTGACGACGGAGAAGATGACAAGAGGGAGGATGAGGTCCGCGCCTGAGGACGCTGCCGTCTTGGGTTCGCGCTCGCCCGGCGGCGACGTGACTTGCAGAAGCGACAGCGTCGGGGAGCGAGGAGAAGCGATGGACGACGCCGCGGAGAGCGGGGTGCTCTCCGCGGGGGAGGGCGAGGGCGGGGACGGGGACGGCAAGTCGATGTTCTGCGGCGGGGGAGGCGTAGCCATCATGCTGCTAGCCATCGCGTCCCCGATAGCCTGCGACGGTTCCGGCAGGTGCAGCTCCGGCACGACCTGCGGAGACGAGTACGGCTTTTCCGTCGTGCGCGGGGTCCGCTCGGCCGCGGGGGTGTCAACGCCCGAGACGCCAAGCTGATTAGCTGGCGCGGCGACAGGCTCCAGCTCTTTCTCCTGAGCCGGGCTACCGAGAGCGCCCTCCTTCTCCGGCGACGAGGCGGCCGACGGCTGGGGCGGGTTCTCGGGGCGGAGGCGGATGGGCGGGAGCTTAGTGAGACCGTCTGCGAATGGGCACGTTTAGTTCCCACTTCGTCTCATCTTGGTTGGAAACATTTTGACCTACCAACAATGACCTTGTGCGCTCCGACTA